>HE669664.1:0-30284 GCA_000313835.2 Heliconius melpomene melpomene
ATAATATACGGCTGGCTTACTAAGGCTAATTAAGTACGGCCCACTTAAGCGTCCTTTTTGATCTAATTTAAAAATCTCCGCTCTGTTCTCCGCTTTTCGCCTGGATTTGAAACAAAAGGGAAACTCGAGGGGAGAAATGAAAATATTAAATATCATCATGCGGGAATCGAACCTACTACCCACGACGGCCTTATTCAAAAGTCAATTCTTAAATATAATTGACTTTTGACTTACAAGAGAGAAACGATGATACTATTAATATTGTTGTCAAGTCTTACCTACTTAATAGAAAATAAGTGACATAGAAAATCTATTACGAAACCGCCATTCGTCTTACTGCCGCAAGACAGTATCTTAATTGTGGCTTTACTCGTACATTCGGAGTCTTGTAGAGAGGAATGTACGAGTACGTTTAGTATTACTACTTATTATATGCTTTTTTCAAGGTTATTAAGTAAAATTATATTTTATTATAAGAGGTCGTGGCGAGGGTGTGGGTGTGAAGGCTAGGGTGGGTGTATGTGGTTCGATTCTCACGGGAGAGAAATAATTATCTTCATTCTCTCGCTTTGGTAAGAAAACAAAGTGGGGAACGGAGTGTCATTACGCGAGGTTCCCTCTGCCTACCCTGCTGTGTGCAGGATACAGCAGGAAGCTGATTTTTTTAAATTTAGTATCATTTGTTTGTATGAATAGTATTCCAGTTCCTCCTGGTGGGCTTATTTATTTTTTATATGCCCATTTGCTAATGAGTTTGTGTTGATGGCATAAAAGTCATCGTAGATGCAAAATGCAAACGACGAGGTCTCCCTAGCATCGCTCTCAGCTTATTGTTATACTGAACATTAATTAATTATTTCCTATTTTTTATATGTAATCGTTTCTCTCACAGTAAATCCACGACCGTAACGTTCCCAGTTCCCCCCTCCATCTTCTTCTTAAAATAAAAAAATAATAATAATAAAATAAATTATTAACAATTCTACTTAATAATTTCTAACGTCTTTTCTGTTTACAACTTTATAATTAAACACGTACAATTTACGTGCATACATAATAAGTGTATAATTTTAATGTGTTTTCCTGTTTTCGCGAAGTTGCCAACATTCTCTTTGATAAATATTAATGGAAGTAATAACGGTATTTGTACCATAGCTTAATGTAATTTAGTTATATTTGATACATATTAATGCTATGGATATTTATACTAATATTATAAAGCTGAAAAATTTGTTTGGATGAACGCGCTAATCTCAGGAACTATAGATTCGAATAGAATAAATATTTTTTATGTTGGATAGTCTATTTATCTAGGAAAGCTGGGCTATATTGTATCAGGTACATGGCTTATATGAGACCCACTATAGTCTTTAACTGAGGTCAGGGCTACCTCAAAATGGAAAATGTGTGAATTATTTCACATGGAATGGTAATCGAACCCCAATTCTTCTACTATAGAAGAACAAATTTTCTTTGATATTTAATTATATTCTACAGTACTACAATATGTGGAAGGACAAATCAAAATTGACTATAGATGAGGCACCAGAACAGAAAACCGGTGGCTTCAGTGACATGCTGATTGCGGGTTTTCGAAACGTCAAGCCCATGTTCCGCAGGCCGCTCGGCTTGTACGCATTGTTATTCTGCGCGACGAATTTCTTCATAATGAATTTGTAAGTAGAAATATTATTATAACATACTTATTTATATTATTTTTTTGGCGTTAAGTTCCGCCACGCAATGCCTCTAGAATTCAGCGGAAAGTGAGGAAGGGTATATCTTAACACTAGGTTCCCTCTGCCGAATGCGGGATACAGTGTGAAGCTGATTTTTTTATATATTTAATAATAAGGTCATCGTAACGCAATAATAGCATTTGACTTTTGATGCAACAGTTTTGGTTTTCTATCCCTAGTTTGGTGGTTCTATCCCCACACGGCAGGGTATTACTTCAATTTTCTCGATATGGCTAGCCAAAGCATGTTGAGTTCCATTACTCAATACAAAGAAAGTGAAAAACGATATGAAAGAAACTCTAGGTTCTGACTATCTACCCCCAAATTCGAGATAAAGCGTGAATCTGCAGGAAAACTCTATAGACGTTGAAACTGATATCGTTAAAGGCATTGTTAATTGGCTTACTTAAGTACTCAACTCCAACAGTCACCCAAAATGTATTATTTAAATGAAACATAAATAAATCTCTTAGAAGAATAGAATCGAAATCTTAATCGAAATTATCTATTCATTCATCTTAACGCTACACTGTCTTTCCTGAGAAGAAAATGGGACCGGCAAGAGTAATTCTCATTTCATTTTAATAAGGGGCTCTTGTGGCCCAATATTCTTATAGTTGCGGTTGAGGTTATGAGTTCAAAGCTCTGTTGCTCTGTGTTTCATAGTATGGAGATAAATTTATATGTTGGCAAACAGTCATATTTCGCAGGAAATACATAATTAATAATTTTGTTGTATTACTTTTTTTGTGATTTTTTACCTTTTTTCTTAAAATATTTCAGTAGTTTTAGATGAAACTGTAACTCTCTAACCATTATCTCAATTTTAATAATTAAATTAGGAATGTTTTTTGAAACAAAAAATAAAATTATTTTCAGAATGTATTCCAAAAATAGTAAACTCATAAGTTAAATATTTTAAATTACCTCAAACTATAAAAAAAAATCTACAACTACCCACAAATTCAAACATAAATCCTACAATTTCTAACTACCCAAATGATATTAAGTTTAACTCATTAGAACCGAGCGTACTAGATTACAGTATATTCCCGTTTTCAGATTCAACGTAATTAGGCTGTGGTTCCCTCAACTGTCGACGATTGTGGAACATTATAGTAGTGAAGATAATCAGAGCTTATGTGGGATGCTGGATGCGTATACACACGACTTGAAAATGAGGAGGATCATGGGGCTCAATGGAACGGAGAGTGAAACCTGTGTGCCGGTGAGTGTTGTGGATTTTTGTATAATTTAAGGCTTGTTCTGAATTAGTGTCAAAATATTCTGTTCTTGATTTTTCTCCCAATTTCCAAATGTTGCATGTTGGGTGGCAGAACACGGTGGGTGGGAAGTAATGAAAACATTAATAAATAAAGGGGAATGGAGTGGATTAACATTAGGTTCCATATGCTTACCCTGCTATATGCGATTTACAGCGTGAAATTGATAAAAGCTAAATTTATATTCCTAAAGGATCATTATTATTTTATTAATTTCATAAATTTGATAAAAAAAACAAGAAAATATCTAAAAAGTAATAAATAGGACCAATTTAAATATCGACAGGTATCTTAGTTTTACATATAAATTTTACATACTGTATTGATATTGAAATTCAATTTATTTTTCGTCTGTGAATTTAGAAATTCAATTTTCGAAACCTAATCCTTAGAGAATGTCTAGATAATATTTGCAAACCAAATTCACGGGATTCATCTATCGAATCGAATTTTACATATGTACTCGTATATCGAGAGGACGTCGTCTTATACTATACCTACATGTATATTTCATATTTTTTAGTTTTAAAATTTTTAAACTGTTATTGTACATTTAAAAAGCCTTGTTACGTTCAAACTTTTATACGTTTTCTTTTATTTTTCATATTTTTTCATTTTAAAAGTTTTAACCATTCCTTTGTTGCTATAGATATATATGTATATATCTAATAATTTTTATTTGTAGTTCTGTTCTGTTCTTAGTTTTTGGTGTTCTGAGCGAGCCTTTCCCAATCTAAAATATTTTACGGCAATTAAAATAATTCATTGACTCTTACGGAAATTGAACTGACAACCAATGCTTTTAAAATTAGACACACTACCCCATAAGACCTCATAGGTAGATATAGAAAGTGAATACCTTTTAAATTTAAACGTACCCCACACAGACAACCAAAAGTACGGCTATCGCGTGTACTGTGTCAGAAACTTCCTAATTGCGGCACGACAGCGTCTTACTAACTTTTCAATTTCGCCTTTTGCTAAATTATTAGTTTTAACATTTATAAAGTGCTATTTCACACTTAAGGAAGAACTTTTTTTAAGAAAACGTATAAAAATTCAATCCGTGCGCTCTTAGAAATTATCTAAATTTTTAAAATATTTCACCCTGTATCCCACAGATAGCAAAGGGTACCTGGAAACCTGGTGTTAAGAAACGTAGTTCCCATTAAAACACTTCTTCATTAACAGCCGAATTCTGGAGCCAATGCGTGTATAATGGCGGTACTTAACGCTGCGCTTTACCTCGTTAATTATTGGCCTCGATTTAATATTTCAATATAATTTCCAAAAAATACATATTTATATAATTTTGTGTTTTTCAGAACGTCGCTGGTACTGAAACCTATATCAACAGTATTATACTCGGATCTATATGTATCATACCCTATATAATAGGGGGAGTATTAGTAAACAAAGTAGGGAAGAAGAACCTGTATACAGGGTGTGGTATGATATGTGTAGCGGCCACGTTAGGGCTTAGATGGGCCACATCTAGGGTTGCCATGGTAGCCCTATTTTCTTCGAACGTGGCGCTCGCTCAGATAATGATGAGTTTAAATCAATTTATGGTGATCGATTTGTTCCCTACAACAACGAGGTAAGTTGAAATATCTTTATATATACTTGTAATAAAATAGTAACAGAAATGTGTGTTTACATAGAAGAACATTATAAGAGAAAATTATGTTAGAGCCAATGTTACTGCAGAAGTTTTATTACAGAAATAAAAGAATAAAATTAAAAATATATTATCGTTAGATATTTGTATTGAAATACGAAGAATATGAAGGAATATTTAATTTTATATCAATTCTCATAGTCAATGGCGTTCATAATGTAAACGTAAAAGGTCAAACATTATTGTGTAGCTCATGCTATAGGCATTGAATTTTAAAACAGTAATTAGGACTTTCGTAGAAAGTAGCAATCAAATAGTCATTAATATCGTACCAACATTTTAAATATCAACTAGTTTTTTTTGCTTCACTTTGTATCCCAAACATAGCAAAGTAGGTAATGGGAACCCATAGGTTCCTAGGACTAAATCTGCCCGTAGGATGCTGAGACATTCCGTTGCCCATTTTCCTCCGAATTTGTGCTGATTTTACGTTGGAGGCTAAGAGGAAAAAGAAATCATAAAAGTTAAGTCACAAATTACATTATTCTTGCCAATTCCTTCTTCTCAATTTCTTCTTTCTTTAAAACTGATAATAATTGAACGTGACGATTATGGACTCAGATCAAAAGTGAGACAGATAGGCCTAACAAAATGAACTGTAAGGATCCCGTTGTCTCACGCTGCTTCACGCTGTATCCCGTTTTTGTTTATCCAAACGAAAAGTGGCTTTTAGTTTGGATTATATTTTTAAAAGTAATCTAAAGAAAATAAAGGAAGATTTATATAATAAAAGTTTCATAAAGATTTCAAAATTCACACAACCCTAAAAGAAAAGGGTTCGTAAATATTCATAGTATACATACATATATATCTAGCACTATATGTATTCTAAACAATGAGCAGAAGACAGAAATGGTGAATCATGTTCTGTGTAACAACCCGGAAAGGCTATGGCGTGATAAATTCGCGTGATTACCGGCAAGTCGACTTCACTGTAAAAATATAAATTAATAACCATGTGCATATAAGACTTTATGGGTATAGTCTGGTTTGAGGGTAATCAATTTTTTTTAACTTCCCGTTGTATCCCGCACATAGCGGGGTAGGCAGGGTAGGCAAAATACTAAATTTAGGCACTCCTTTTCATATTAACTCTTCCATTCCCCACTTTACGTTTAATTCTTGAGGCATTGAGTGGCAAGTTTCAAACAATGAAAATGTCATTTCCTTGAGTGGAAATCGAATCCAAAACTTGTTGTGCACGCTTGTGCCCTTGCCAGTTCCGTTTTTATATCCACTTACCCGCTTTAACCCGCAAATCGGGGCAGGTAATAAAAAATCTAGTGTCAAGACACTCCGTCCTATACTTTCCGCAAAAATTGCATGCATGCAAAATGCGTGTTGAGTAGTCGAAATTTTAAATTAATTTTATTTATGACACGGAGAGAAATTGTAATATATCACTTATTATTATATTTTCTATCATTATAAAATCTTAACAAATTGTTGATTCTGACCGTTTAATCATAACTAAAAACGCTAGTAGGCACGGAATATTACATAAGAATCTATATCAATACAGCTCGGTGGAAAGTGGTGAACAACAGGTTCACTAGGTTCACAGGTTCCCGCTGCCTACCTTTTTTATATACGGGATACAATTCAAATAAAAATAAAGTAAATCATATCAATATATTTGATAAATGTATATAGGGGTTGGTTAAAGTAAATTAAGACCGGTTGCTCTCAACTATATTTACACCACAAACAATAATGGACTAGCAGAGTGCAGTACATATCCTCTGGCAGACCACCGCAGGGAAACTCCAGTGCAAACTTGAATATGAATAGAATTTCTGAAACAAGACATATCTTTGGAACTGCTTAATGAAATAAGCTGTAGGAATAATAGTTCTGGTGCTTTTGTTTAACCTTTAACTATGGACGTGATTTTTTTATAACACACATATGGACGTCGGGTCTGTCAGACCAGTGTATTTATTGGTTATATTCCGGCTGTTTTTTAAAGGAAGAAGACAATTTTATGTTTTAGTTTACATGAATAGCCTCAAATCAAACAAAATCAATATAAATAAAATCGCTTTTTATTAAAGTTTACGCATCACAACGATTTAAGTAACTTAAAGTCACAATTTCAGTCTTTGGCCACATGGGATGACTCTTAAGAAAATAATACTATAAAAAAAAGGCAGATAATAAAATAAATATTTTTTAACAAAATATAAAGTCTAACAAATAAAAAAATTAAGAAATTACATCTTATGTTATAAAATAAAAATTTTGACAACACCTCAAGAAAGGTATTATTGAACATCGATACACAATGGCTTTCAACATTGTAGGCAAACAGGACGATTGCAGTCAACATAAGTATGTGTTGTGTTTCTATATATCTTTTGGGGGCAAAGTGTACATGTTTTTCAAGAACCCAAAACTATTTTTTTATCTTCATGTTCAATAAATGATAGATCAGATCGCGAAACGCGAGTCAAAGTCATTCTCAATTCTTAGAGTAGTTTAGTATACGAAACGCGTCTTTTTATTTGATAAAGTGCTATTTTCTTTATAAAATGTCGTCGTCCAATTCTTTTGTTTGATGTTGATTATAAAGTACCAATATTTTTGTCCCTGACGTGCTAGGTCGATCATTTTTTTCCATTTTATCATAAAAACTAAAAAAATTGAATCTTTTTTTAGGTAAATAATATTTATATTACTAAAATATATAACAAACAATGCAAAATAATATATGATATAAAAACAATAAAAAACATTTGAATACAAATAATACAATTAAAATATTAAAGTATATTTTGTAATATTATAAAAATATATGGCGTTTTGAAATCATTCATGTATGGGAAACATGGACGTCGGGTCTGACAGACCCAGGCCCCGTTTAGAAAGTTAAATACTCACGTGTTTTGAACCCAGAGACACAACCACTGCTATCTACATTCATTTTGTCATTAGTACGAAAGGTACTGAGAGACTCAGTGGCGGAGGTCACCGAGAAGTGGCCGATTTGTAGAATTCGTAGAACTGTCTGGTCTGTCAGACCCGACGTCCATACTTAAAGGTTAATATGAACAGAAGTACATATATTAATAATGACCTAATATTCGTTTTAATTTTTTTTTCTGCTTTACGCTGTATCCCGCATGTAACAGAGAATGCAGAGGGAGCCCAGTGTTAAGACATTCCGCTCTCCTTTTTCCACTAAATTCGGAAGGCTATTCGTGTTTATTAGGAGAAATCAACGTCGTACTTTGCCTCGATAGAGCAGAGAAAATAAAAATATTAAATAATTAATTTCAACGACTGGGTATCGAATCCATAACGCTCGCACTTACACTTATTTTATATTGCCAATCAGACCAGGATGAAAGGTGAACGGAGTGTTCTATCTCTAAAATCTCTCTACTCTTGACTCTGAACCTTTACCCTACTTGTACAAAACGCAAGAATAAATAATAAAAGGCTAAAAGTATGTTCCCCATATCTTCTCTATCTGTAGAAGCTAAACAAACACCCTCTATCAACAACATACAATAAATATTAATTATGGTAACAAATAACTAATTTCATAGTATCTGAGAGCATAAGATATTCATTTCTTCGTTATTTATGGCTGCAAGCCAACAGATTATTACAGTTTTGATTAATTGCATAATAAAATTAGTTTAATAAACATGTTGAGTCTACATACGGTGATATATCAATATTTTGACGCCATTCGTGGCGCAGGGGTTCAAGGGTACGGTTGTAAACGTGATGGGTTGTGGGTTCATTCCCAGTTGAGAAAATTTATTGTTTATTTATTGCTTTTTTACGGCTATATCGAGATGATACAAAAAAAAGTTTAGTAATTTTTTTTAAATATATCTTTTTTAAAATATGTTTCACGCTTAACCCGCATATCACAGGGTAGTCAGAAGGAACCTAGAGGAAATCTTGTTATCAGAGCGATGAAATTACAGTAAATTATTCCCCCGAATAAGAACTGAACAATCGTAGCCTTTACAGCCAGCCACGACGATGGTCAACTTTTTATTAGTTTTTTTTAGCTTACGCTGTACTCTACACATAGCAGGAAAGGAAGGAAAAATATTTTATTGCATCAAGTGGGAATCGAACTCACAGCCTGTCGCGCTTACAGCTATAAGCTCGTACCCTTGCATCACGACTGTTCTCTTTAAAAGCTCGATATCTAATTTGAAATTTAGAACCACCGATCCTAATCATTAATCGATATTGCTGATTATGCTTAGACACGTTCCTGCTACGGTCCGTAGCTTGTAAGATAGTTTTATTTTTACTTCATTTTTAAGGAGAATATTAAGTTTGTTGATGGAATTAAATATGGTGTAGACTTTTTTTGCGTCACGCTATATAGCAGGGTAGGGAGAGAGAATGTAGTGTTAAGGCACTCCGTTTCCCATTTTCCGCAGCGTTGAGCGGCCACTCAACACGCTATGCCCCCAGAATTCGGCAGAAAGTGGGGAACGGTTCCCTCTGCCTATACTGCTGTATGCGAGATACAGCGTGAAGTTGATTATTATTTTAATTTTAAGAAATAAAAATAAAACCAGTACAATCACTGGGCCACAACAGCCTCTAATATATACAATTCGTTTTAATTTCAGGTCACTAGCTGTATCATTAACTATGACATCTGGTCGTATCGGCACTTTGGTTGGGAACGTTCTGTTCCCAATATTGTTGGATATGGGCTGTGCGTACCCATTCTTCACACTTGCTGGAACTATGGCTTGTAAGCAATTTTTTTATATGAAAACATTTTTATTTTGTATAACAATATTGACATGGAGACATTTCTTGTTCTGGCCGTGTGAACCGCCTTTGTATCGTTCATTTTCTATGTACGCCTGTAACTTTTATTTATTTACAAAGAAATCTTCAGAAGTAAAAGTGGGCAGAGGGAACCTGGTAACCTAGCGTTAAGATACTCCATTTCCATTAAGACATTTGCATTCTCCACTTCCTGCTGAATTCTGAAGGCACTGGGTTTTCAGTTACGGAACACCGTGCTTATAAAAATATCAAATATTTCATTTCTGGAATAGAACCCTCAACCCTGATTTAAAATATATTTTCTACTGTATTATAATAGTGTAACTACATGTCTAGCTAAAGGATTACCCGTCTCGCCGCCGCAAGCCAAGCGGAAATAAGCGTGAAGCCGCAGGGTTTCTACCATTAATTAAAAAAAAACTCTATACACCCCCTAGTCCTTTAATATTTTTATCTATTTCCTTAAAATAAGGGTGAAGAAATACGAAACGTATTTCCATACTATCATATCTTTACGTTTTTTTAGTAAACATGAACGAGGCAAAACGCGGCGTTAGGTTCCGGCATTCAATACTAATTTTCATTATTTTCTTTTTGTTACAGTTGTCACTCTATTGAGTTTCATCATACCAACAAAGAAAAATAGGAAATTGTAAAATATTTTATGTCAAAGTACTTAATTTTCAAGACATATTAATTCATATATGTTGAAATTATATGTCTTGGTAATAAGAAATCGTCACTGTGAAGGTACAGATTCGAATCATGTGTTATTTTTAAAAATATAATTAATAATGTATTTATTAGATTTTTTCATAAGTTGTAGGTTTAGTAATTGTAAATATTGTTTTTTAATAAATTAAAATTTAAAAAATTGTGTATATTTTTTTTTAAGTTGGATAGTTTCCTACAAAAATAATATTTAATTCACTATATTTTACAATATATATATATATTTTTTATTGCCTTTTGAATATAAAAAAAATGTTTTATAGATTTTCCATGCTTACCCAAAAAGAAAAAGAACTTTTTTCTTTTAAATTAACCAACCATTTATATATAAATAAATACATAATTGTTATGTTGTTGTCTCAGTACAAAATAAAGTAAGAAATAAAAGAAAACGAATTAGAAATAAGCAATTTGCATATAATATAATAGTACGAACCATTTCATTAACAGTAAACATAATATAAATCGCTTAAGAATTCAAAGAAGCAATTTGAAATAATACATTTTAAAACTATGTAGGTAGGTATACTCTTGAAGTAATTTAATTTTTCTGACTTCGAGGTATTTTAATTTGTAGAAATATATTAAGGAAGTTTTTGATTTCCATTTTTAGTGTGAAGGCTCTACGTTTTCCGCTTTTCTTCGAGTTCGATAGATATAGATACGTGTTGAGTGGCGGTACTGAACGCCGAGCTTTTAATTACCTTAGTTGAAGGTATGAAAACAAATAAATAGAATTATTTATCTGCGTTGAACCTAGTCTGTAAACGCAACAGGATGGGGGTTCGACTGGAAATAGGTTTAAATATTTTATGTCTACGAGTCCCACTTGATATCTAACGATTTGAATATTTTCATTTTAAAGCTCTCTTAACGCAATGCCTCTGGAATATGGGGGAAAGTGGGGAATGAAAGTGTCATTATGGAAACGGAGTTTCTTAACAATGGGTTCCCATGTTCCCTCTGTCTACCCTACTGGCCTAAAAAAATGAATATAAGTAATTTTTATCTTTTCATACTTATAGGTGACTAAAAAGGATTAATAACCTTTGTGCCCCAAGGACTTTCAAAATACACTATTATAACTAATATAATCCCTTCAATATACAACAAACGTACTGTAACTCGACCGTACTTATTTATTTATCAGAGCCGACCCCATTTAACTCTTACGTCTTTCAAATTTAACTTAAACTAACACGAAATGTAACATATTTAGTTAGTTTTATTCGATTTCACTTCGAATTTATATTGGGACATTTCTTCATAATATATAAAGAAAGGTAGAGTCTTATTGCTTGAATTTATATGTGTTTTGAATTTGTGTTATGTAGTAATTTAGTGTGATGACTGGCGTGAGTGTTATGGGTTCTATTCCTACTCGGGGGAAATTGTCCTTTTTTTTATTTCATCCGTGTAGTGTGCCGTCAACTTTCTTCTGCCTTCCATAGCACCTATACAGTATAGAAGTTGTAAAAGAAAATGCAGCATTAAGTTACGCCTCTCAACACGCTAAATTTCCAATTCAAGAACGATATATTTTGACACTGGATTCCCTTTATTTAAGAGGAAAATTGAAAAATAATCTTAGACTTGGTGCTTTAAAATAGAATTTTAATAATTTTCTATCGTGCCTAATCTACAAAAAAATTTCTAATGATGAAACTATACTTCAATATTGTTCTAAGTAATTCATTTTAAATATTAAAGATAAAATAAAAAAATAAACAGTACAATTGTATAAAAAAAACAGCTTTAAAGTCACGGACTAAAAATCGTGCCTAAAATTACTTTTACCAAGGACTTTTCTATACGAGTGGAAGACAAGTATTTTCCCGAAATCAGTTTAAGGATTTTGATTGGAGTATCTAATAGTATTTTTTCCTTAAGTTGACAAACACTGAAGGAGACTTAATCAAATGGTCATTAAGTTAATGAAAAGAGAAACCTTTTATGTTAATTGGACTGGCAGACTGCTTTTTTTGTTCTGGACATCTACTTAATAGCTACCTACAGTACCGTACCTAAATTGTTATTTAAAATACCCTCTTCTAATGTTATATTAAAAATCTGTTTGTCCATACATTCGTTGCTTCATTTTTACTCTCATTTGTTCCATCTTTATCAAATGGGCATGAAATGATTCAGCCATTAGTGGCTTCTTCCTTCTGCTCATCAATGTTCCAGGATTGTGAGCAAAATCATTATTCATTAAGTAAAATTACTCGAAGGAGTGCAATTTCAACGAAAGCTCTTAGTATATAAATGTGTTTAAGCGTACTTTAGATAAACTCGTTGTTTTTTAGTCAAAAGTTCCCACTGTATTCTGGAGGCATTGGTTGTTGCGTGGCGGAACTCAACGCTGCGCTTTGTAAATATTTCATTTCTTCGAGTGAAAATCGAACCTACTACCCATTTGCCACGACTGACCTCAGTGAACTCGTTGATGTTATTGTACATCTTATTCACAAAAGTGTTTCGAGTAACTTAGATAATTACAAGGCGTTTAACAACGTAATTCTAGGGAAGGAATTTCAAAGATACTTATTACAGCCTTTCATGGATGGATCTTAAGAAAATCTGTCAATTTACCGAACAAAAACATGTATTTACAAAACGAATGACGCGTAAATTTAGAGTCTAAGATGAAAGAACTGTGATGCCTCAGAAATACTTAGAGTAAAGGGTCCTCATATTCCGGTGGATTCGTGTAACGTAATATGGAGACGTAAGCAGGAAACATAGTAGGGTATAGGATATGGTACTTATTGAGGGGTAGGATAGTATGCAAGATAAAATTTTGCCAAATATGATCTAAAAGAAAAAATCTTTTAGTTATTCGATATTAGATATTTCTTGTAATATTCTACTAAGAATATTTGATAATATTAATAAATTCTTGAGAATACGTTACTGAGAATAGTATGTTCATAAGTTTGGTAAACTCAGATATTTTATTAAATTAATTGAGGCCAGTCGTGGCGCAGGGACACTAAGTGTGTAAAACCCACTGGGGGTTGTGGGTTAGAACCCCACTCGAGGAGTTGAAATATTTATTTAAATTTATGTTTTCATTCCTTCGCTCGGCATCGGATTCTGCCATCCAACACCCAAAGCCTTCAGAATTCTTCAGCTACACGTAGTATACCGCATATAACTCGGTAGGCGGATAAAACTTAGTGCTAAGAAACTCCATACCCCACTTAAGAAAACTTCACTAACTCTAGAATAAATTCAAAATTTTGATAAAATCAATATCTGAGAAGACGAAGAAGGATATTTGACTATGCTTCTCTATATCACATGTCAAGAAACTTCACACAATGCGAAATTAGATCTCCGTCCCTTCACGTCTGCGTAAATATATGCATCAACATTCTATTGTTATGGGTATTGTGACAACGAGTATCTTTTAGCGTATGTTGACTACAAATTGGATGTATATATTATACTTTTGATTTGATTTTTCTTTATCTAGTGTACTATTTCTATCTTTTTTAGTTAGTTTCATATAGTAGTGTAGACAGATGGCAACCAGTGGTAAAACAGTTTTCCTTTTCCTTAATTTTAAGTTAACTTTGAGTTGAGTTTAACTTTGAGTTGAGTAGGAAATTGACTAAAAATAAACAATCTTGTTTCTATAATCGTCTTGTTTTCAGTTTTGAATAGAACTAATTTTACTAATATTACAGTTTTAAATAGTGTGTTACTAGGATAAAAAGTAAGTGATTACCCTACTTAATAGTTGCGGATTCGATTCCCGATTTTTTTTTTATTAGCCAAATCCCATCTCATCCAAAATTCAATATATGTTACACATTTAGCTCCATAATGTAACCTGCGTACAACAGGATAGGCAGAGGGCCTAGTGTTAAGAGATTCCTTAATTTCTACCAAATTCTGGAGACTGGTCTCAAATGCAATAAATCTAAAACGCATTTATTTGAAAACAGGACCGAAATGACTTTTTTGTCAATAATTTTAATTTAATAAACAAAATTAATTACATATCAATCTATAATATTAATTAAACTCCAATCAAACTCAATCGAGGTTTCAGCAAGCGTCTTGCAAATAAGCTGTCTAAGGGAAGACAGCTCCCGAAGTACAACTTATGTTATTAATCAAAGTTAGCAAAACCTAGATTTCATTTACTCAGAAGTTTAGTATTACTCATCTATCGAGATATTGAAAGTTATTGGAGATTTGACGAATATTTTATTTATATGGATTTTTAGCTCACGCTATATTCAGCAGGGTACGCAGAGGGAACCCAGAAACTCCGTTCCTCATATACCGGATTCTGAAGATATTGCATGTTGAGAAGTGGAATTCAACGCCGCGTTTTGCCTCGAGACCAGAGCGAAGCGAAATAAAAACACTAAATATTTCATTTCCTCTTCTAATCTGCAATTTCTGAGGCAACATATAAGTCATATATGCTAAATTGAATGTCCCTTCTAATATATTCGGGTACAATTTAAAACCCATTGTATTTCCGGAAAAACTTTTCCAATGTGAAATATGTGTTTTGAAGTTTTCAACCATTTCTGTCAGCCACTGTTTCTTTTCCTTACCTGCTTTTCACTTATTGCATTCAGTCAGCCGCGTCTTATTGAATTGAAAGTGATGTACGAATTTTATATTTTTATTAGGTATGTTATATTCAATAAATTTGATTTTGTATGTAACATTTGAGAATATTGACATTTTGATCTTGTTTTGCTCTATCTTCTTCTTCTCTTTTATCTCTTTTATGTTAGGTCCGTTTCTTGAAGTCAAAATGTCGATCAGTTAAAAATATGTCCACAATATATTGGAAATTAATAATGTTTACAAGTGCTATGAGTGCCCTCAAAATTCTGGATTTATTTTCTCTCGTAAGAAACGAGAAAAAATGTATAATAAAAATATACCGAATTTCAATTAATTTCAATAATATTCCAGAATATGAGGAGTAGTCTAAGTTTCATTAAAATCGATTTATCACATTATGAGGTCTGTTTATGTACAAAAAAATTAATAATTTTATAGTATTTATTAAGATTTTTTTTTCAATTTAAATAATTATTCGATTAGGATACAACAAAAATTAAATTAAATAACAGGATAAAAACTAGCATAGATGCTACCGTATTCCAAACATGACATAAGTATTCATATATGACCTTTAAAAAAGGGACAGGCGCTTATACAAAATCATTGGGCCGTTAAGAGATAACAAACAAACGCGACCAGGTCAAAGTCAAAATAATCTATGGAGTGCAGTCTATCAACGCAGTATTTTTTTAAATTATTTTTATAGCTTTTTAATATATTAGTGGTATACTAGTTACCGTGTGTGTTTATATGGACATTAAATGGAAAATTCCTGTCTTTCCTTTCCCATAGGAACCGGAACACAGGAAACTATTAAAAGATACATACATGTATACAATATTGTAAAACTCTTTTAATTTATAAAATTGTTACGTTATTGGAGAAAAAGTTGAAATTTGGCATTTATGGAGTTTAGAGTACCTACTAAGAAAGCAATTCTCGAAATTTCTACTTCATCGGAAAAATACTGAGATTTTCCATTTTACGTCTTAAACGCAACGCAAATAAAACGGGTGACCACTAGTTCTCTACAAGAAAAAAATTAAATCAAAGAAATACTTAACTTGTACATACAGAAATAACTGTATAACCTGTATATATATATATATAACTAGCTAGCTAACTAAAATATCATATATTCTAGCCACGTTCACACCGACTGGAGTAGTTGAATAACTCTCAATCACAAATTGACTTTGCATACTCACGTTTGTGGTTCAGACTTGTAAACGACTTTAACTTTTGCAGGTGAATGATGTAATATTTAACTGTGAAACATATTTCGTTGCTTTTTGCTCTAGTAACAATACAAAGTACGGCGTTAAGTTGCGCCACTCACCTAACAATATATCAAAATTGAGAGGTTGAGTGAAAAACCAGATTCCCTCTGGCCAGTTCCGCCACTCCTAACGTAATGCCTCCAGAATTCAACGATAAGTGTCCTGTTCTGCCCTGCCCTACCCTGTTATGTATGAGATACAGCGTAAAGCTAAAAAAATCATAAGCTAGGTTTTCAGAAACTAGTACGTATAATACTCTAATTGTCACATTACATCATCGCATTTTTTCTCCGAGGAAAATGAAATGACTAGAATTGTATAATAGAAAAATCTGATCTAATAATAGAAAAATAAAATACGAAAATGATTTAACGTATTTCTATTCTAAACTAGAAAATTATATTACAGACAGACAAAAAACAACTTCTTATATAATATTTGCACGAGTTGCGATTGTTTTAAGTTCGGGTTTCAAAGCGGAACAATACATTTCTATTGGGAGAACAATTTGCGAAGTTACTTATACAGAAGTTAAAGTAAATACCGCAACGTTGAATAATCAATAACGATTTCCTTCATATTTTGCATTAGGACAGGTAGAGCTACATTTGGTAGATATAATTTGGGTTATATATACAAAGGGCGAATAATGATTTAAATATAATTATTTATCGTACATACATATTTATTTTCATTTCACCGTTCTGGTAGACGAAGCGCGGCGATGAGTTACGCCACTCAATACGCAATGTTCGAAAATTGGTTAGAAAGTGAAGACCCGAAGTATCTTAACACTAGGTTCCCAGGTTCCCTCTGGGTAACCTGCTGTGAGCGAGATACAGCGTGAAGTTAAAAAATATATATTTTCATCTTTCAGAAAACCAAAATGTAAGTTATTGCCTCTTAAATAATTCACTGAAAAGTATGTGAACCGAAGTAGAAGCTTTAAAGGTAAATGTGGCTAAAACATAAGCTTTACTTATTCATAACCTCGTGAAGATTGTGAGCTTAACGAGACGATATTTGTTAAAAAGAAAAAAAAGCAGGTTTAAAATACTCCGTTCTCCACTTTCTAGTCAACTTTTGAGACATTGCAGGTCGTATGGTGCTTTGTCTGCCATAATGAGAAAATGAAAATAAAATATGAATTAAAAATAAACCTTTTTATTAACAAGGTTTCTAAACGCGTTTTCATGGTGTATATTGTATTTTATATATCTTTTTTATTTGATATCCATATTAGGTGGGTTGTTCAAAAATCTGTAATCCGCCATTTTGTTGCGGTGGCCATTTTGTATTTACAATAATATTGATTATTTGTAATTTTATTTGTTATCAAAACCGATATATCATACGATAAATTTTTATTTAGGTTTTCCTAAGATAAATTTCAGCTAAATCAGACACTGGGAAGTGGTTCAAATTGGAATTGCAAGATTTCAAATACACTAACAAACATATTTAACACGACAAGTCAAATAATAGCATGTAATATGTATAAAGAAGACTATTAACAACATTATTCCCCCGAGTGTGAATCGAATCCGCGACCACGTCAGTCACGTCTCGTGTACTACGCTGTCCCAAGAAACAAACTCTTTTTTGTTTATCTTCAAGTAGTCCCATGATGGTACTCTGACGTAGGTATATTCTTCCGGAAGTGACAAGTGGAGCGACAACAGTTACTTATTTGCCAATATTTATTTGTTTTACCATTCTAATTTAGTTTCGTTTCTTTTTCTTGTAGTGTATCACGCTCTATCCCGCACACAGCATGATAGGCAGAAGGAACCTGGTGGTAAGACACTCCCTTAGCATTTTCCGCTGAATTCTGGAGATATTGTGTGTTGATTGGCGGAACTCTACGACGCGCTTTGCTTGCTTTCGACAACAGAGCGAAGAAATTAAATTAATAAATAATTCATTTCCTCGATGGCAATTGAACCCTCGACCTGTCGTATAAACGTACAAAAAAAAGGTAGCGGGATTGGAACCAGCGCCACTTGGAAACCATCCAAGCCCTCTGACCACTAAGCTGTACGTTCTCATGAAGCAACTTCGAAATCGCTATAGGCTTGTTACAACTTATTTATGTTGTTAATATCTATGTCGACAAATTTATACAAATATGATATTTCTATGATGATTATTGGAACTATGCCACCTGATAAAGGACATATATAGGTATACATATATATTTTATGTCAATATTACGTATATATGTACCATTTCATTTCGTGTCAAACGAAAATATTTATAATATAAACATTCCTTCGAATGGAAATCGAGACGAAATCAATCACGTGTTCGTCGATAAAGCACTTTATTTCTATTAGAAATTCCACTTGGATTTGTATTCTACAAATATATTTAACACATCTGGATTTGAATATACTACATATGGAAATTGTTATGTTTTTTTTACAGACTTTTTATCCTACAATAACAATAGTTCGTTCTCCAATTTTCGCAATTATTTTAAACGTCGTATTGAATGATAGAACTCCGATTTGCCTTACCTGGGTGGGAAATTCATTCATCATCATCATCATCATCATCATTCATCAATCGATTCCCTCTGCCTACTTACTAGTAGTAGAGAAGAAGAGAGAAGTAGTAGAGAATCTACATAGATTCACGAAATATAATGAAACTAAATATAAATAATAGATCATTGGACTCCAATGAGGATTGCTTATGCTGCTGCTATGCGGTGAGGCTTCACTCACAAACACCACTAACTACAATTAAAATATTATAATCTACTAACAGTGTGTTGTTTTTATTTTTCTATTTTGAGTTTTCTGTAATAATATTAGCATTATTTTATACCAGATTATTTGATTACCATTTTCTTTCTGCTATAACTTATTTAAAATAAAGTAGACTGTAGGTACCTGAAACAATAATAAAATAACATTATTATTTGCAAACTTAAATGATATTTAATAATTATTTTAACTTATTACAATAAATATATTTGTTTAAAATAAGATATTACAAATAAATAATATATCACGCATACCAGGGCTCAAGGATCCTAGTATTAAGACATTCTGTTGCTCACTTTCTGTTCAAATTTTGAGCCATTGAGTGTTGAGTGGCGTAACTGAACGCTACGCTTTACTACTAAAGCGAAAAATAAAAAAAATTAATAATAAAATAATGAATATAATCATTTACCGTGTGGGGATCGAACCCACAATCATTACAGTTAGAAACGATAGCGTCAACAACACTTCTGAGGAATACAAATCAGCTTCTTTTGTGTTGATAACAGAAAAAACACGTTGATTACTGAAAAAAAAACGAAATATGAATAGAAAAAATATTGAAGCTCAAAAGACTTGAAAATAAGTAAGTTATTTGCTTCAAACAACTCGATAATGAAAGAAAAAGAAATTCATTTTGGCAATTTGATCACGGTACGGCGGACTGGAGTAATGATAGAGAAGATATTTTTTTAATATAAAGGTATTTTTCATTAAACTGTGACACAATGAAAGTTCATAGAAATAGTTTTTTTTAGTGTCGTGAGTGGCTGGTTTTATTTTAGAGAATGATTTTTCGTCAAGGTTTTTATCAAGAGTGGGGCACGTATTTTTTAATAGAAATGAATATAGAATATTAATTAATTATACCTTTAATATAAGCAATGTATATTATAATGGCGCAGGGGCACAGGCGTGTGACTAAACGCGATGGTTGTGGGTTTGATTCCAATTCAGGGGAATGAAATATTTAATATATTACTAGAGATTAACGAGGCAAAGCGCGGCATTGATTCCCTAAAACCTCAAAAATTGGAGAAGAAAGTGGGAATGAAATTGTCTTAATGAATAATGGAGTGTCTTAACACTACCTTTACCTATCTTGCTATATAAAAAAGTAATGCATTCACACAAAAATGGAGAAAAATGAAAATAAATTATTTAAGGCTGCACGAGACAAATTTCATTGTAAGTAGGTGTGTACATTACAAAATGGAGGTTAATTAAAAGGTTATTTATATCAATAAAATATATCGTGATTCAAATTATCATAATTTTGTATGAGCAAAAATAAAGTTTTATTTTGTTTAACGAATTTCCTTTAATTAGCTTCGTAAATACAAGCATAATTATTATAATTGTTTGGCTGTTGAACGAAACATATGTATATAAATTGCATAGTATTGATTTAGCAATTCATTAAATTGTATTCTGGTAATACAGAATTTTAAAAAAAATCGAGAAACGTTTGTAAATTTCATCTTTACGTTGTATATGATAGGTTAATAGGGTAAGTAATCAGCTATCACATTAGGTTCCCAGTGGGAACATAATGTTAAGACACTCGTAGAACACTCTACGAGGCAGGGGCCTACGACGTAGGCAGGAGCCTACCCTGCTATATTTTTATGGCATCACGCTTTATCTCGCATACATTCACGCTTTATCCCGGCGAAAAATGTTGAGTGGCGTAACTCTACGCCGCGTGTTGCCTGGACTTCATTTAATAATTAACTGGATATTTTATTTCATATTTTCATTTCTTTACGGAAAACCGTGTGAAATAAAAAAAAACCTAATTAATTCGCAAGCTACCTACATTTCAGAATGAGTGTACATTTTTGATGGATGACTTTTATAATAAAATAGTGTATCACAAAAGAACTAGCGCCGACAATAAGAGGGCTTAATATTTACGCAACGATAATGTTCACATAACAAAACATAAGGTTGCCCTAGAATAGCATTACAATATAAAGTAATTTTAGGG
Organism: Heliconius melpomene melpomene; assembly: GCA_000313835.2. NCBI lineage: Eukaryota > Metazoa > Arthropoda > Insecta > Lepidoptera > Nymphalidae > Heliconius > Heliconius melpomene. Next base: position 20,852 of record HE669664.1, read on the forward strand.
TAGGGTAGGTGATTGAAAATATGTAAGCTAGGTATTACTTCTACCCAAACACTATTTACTATTTTTAGTGAAAATTTAGTTATGAGTCACTACAATCTTTTTCTTTTTCTTTTTCTTTTTTTTTCTTATATTTTATCTTTTTCTTATATTTTAGTGTCAGAATATGATATTAGTAAGTTGGTAATAAGCTTGCTTGCTGTTTATCAACTTAAGCAATAATAAAAGCAATGTTGCCAGCATAAAAAATTGTTTTTCCGACTCGCTGTATCGCCTTCATAAGCATGGTAGACAGAGGGAACCTAGTGTAAGAATAATAAGGTTCCACCATCATTTTTAAACTTTACGTGTTGAGTTCGAACTCGTGCCTAATTTTGTTGTCATATAATCCTCAGAGCGTGAATCGAACCCATAACCGTCAATTTTGCAGTCCCACGTTGTGCTTCTGTGCCACTATGACCTAAATCAAATGCAATCGAATGTTTATTACTTATAAATTTGGTGTAGTGAAACTAACGTTTCAATTTGCCTAGAGCAAACGAAAAAACAGCTTATTTATTCTCTAGAGTACAAACAGTAAATATCGTAAGTTATTTATCGGTAGAAATTGTAATTTCTGGAATATTCAGCAAATTAAATAATTAAGCGAAAAAGCAACTCAAACAAAACTATAATATAACATTTAATTGATAAAATCAACGGAAACACTGTAAAATTCATTCTACAGTCACTATTTATTTTCTCTTGGTCAACTTTCGAGATTTCCTCACAGTTTTCTTCAGTTTTCTTCAGTTTTCTCCAAGCTTTAATTTACAGTGAATGAAGAGTTATATCAAAGTTAGTGAAATGTCAAACAAAAGAAGTTTTGAGGCTCTCAAGAATTGGTACGATGAGTATCTGTAGGCCAGCGCTGTTATACTTTAAGATTTTTTTTTCTTTTTTTCTAGCTTAATTATTTTTACTTTGTAACAGAATTTTTTTTATTTGTTCTGTATTAAAATTTAAAAGAAAATGTATTTTGTCAAAGGTTTGAAGGGAATGTAAGAGTTGAATAGCAAAGGTGAACTATGATTGTAATTTTTTTTTATAATTACGAGACCGTTATAGCGTAGAGCAAACGTTTCATAGTAAATGCGATGATTTTCGCTTCAAGTCATACTTGGGGAAGTAAATTATTTTATTTTTCCCGCTCTGGTGAGTAAGTTCAAGAAATTGAGTTTCAACACTCGTAACACTATGTCGCGAATTTAAGTGGATAATTGAGAACACTATATTTTCTCTATCAACTCATTTAATTTCTATATTTTTTCACGTTGTCGCATCCCGCACGTACCAGAGTAGGCAGATGGAACCTTTCCCAGGTTCCATAAGTTCCTAGTGTTAAAAGACAACGTTCCAATTAAAATACTTCCACTCCCCCACTTTCTGATGAATTCTTGAGACATTGAGGCATGATGAGTGGCGGAACTTAACGCCGTACTGCCTTGTTATCAGTGTGAGGAAATTAAACTATTAATTATGTAACTCCCCAGTACGGGCATCGAACCCTCAACCGTCGGGCTTACAGTCGCACGCTTGTGCCCCTACACCACGATTAGTCTTTGTTAATATTTCAATCATTTCGTCTTGCTTTTAAATATGCATTAGGATGATACCAACAAATATGCTGCATCTGCTTCCTTTGAAAGCAGAAAGAGTCCAGAGTTCCAATAATCTAGACCTTATTACCAAAGGAGGACATGAAGATAATTCCCCCGAGTGGGAATCGAACCCACGAAAGTCACATTTAAAGTCAGTTGCTGAGCCACGATGGAATTGTACATGCGCATAACTTGTTTTTTACGTTAGTTAAACGAAACGTTTAATTATTTCTAAGTAGGTTATATTTTATTGTTTAATCGATATCACATAAACGTTAACAGTTGAGTGTATGGCTTTTTTAACGGGCAGTTTTTAAAAGTTTTTAATTAGAAATTTATATTTATGAGTTTTTGTTAAGGTTTTTGTTTACTCTTGATTTCGGCGGGTAGTTTTGGCAGATTATTATATTACAAACATCTGAGATTTTGGCTTTATTCGAATATTATTTGTGTCTATTATAGATATAATTCTTCTACTAGCAAAGATATTTATTTATTTATTTTATCTTCTCGTAAATAGTAAGGTAGGCAGAGGTATCATGGGAACATCGTGTTAAGACACTCGCTTGCCACGTTTTGCCTCGTTGCCAGAGGGAGGGATTAAAAGTATTAAATAATTCGTTACCCCGAAAGGGAATCGAACTCACAACTACCGCGTTTATACGCTTATGTATTCCTATGACATATATGCATAATAAATTAATATTTCCTAGCAATTAAAATAACAAAATCACTATCAATTTCTTCAATTAAAACAGTTAAATACAAAAGCACAAATACCCAAAACACATAAAAACAAACAGGAAGTCAGTCCTTTAATTAGAAATATTGCCAACACCATACATACATACACTACCATATACTAGCAACCTTTACGCGAATGTTGAAATATTCAACATTCTCAATCAAAAGGTATGCATAGCGATGACTTAAATTGAATTCATTTCGGTGCGGAACCGCCGCCATATTGCCGACGCCATTTTAATTGCTCCGTGTTGCCGCGAACATCATCGGATCGGTTTGGATTGTTTGAATCGAGCCTTATGTAGAGTGAAATAAATATCTAATTTGTTATATTTTTTGTTTTACATATATTAGATATAGTTGTCTTAAATGAATTACTGATTAGATGTCAGTCGTGGTACTGAGGAAGAAGCATGACATTCTAAACGCGACAGGTAGCGGATTTGGTTCCTATTTGAAGAAGCGAAAAATTTCATATTTTCATTTGTGGTAACGAGGCTAAACACGGCCCCACTTTCTGCCAAATTACGTGTTAAATGGTGGAACTCAACGCCGCACATAACCTCGTGACCGGGACGAGAAATCTCTGAGGGAAGGAGGAAGGAGGAGGAAAGGGAGGAGGAAAGGGAATTACATGGAAAATAATATAAATATTATAAGACTGAAATAGTCAAACGGATCCGAAAAAGATATATTTAAAAATACAAATGCACCATAGTAACGAAATACAAAAAGATAATCTATAAAATCAATTAATGAGAGATACTTTAAAATCAGTGAATGTACTTCGTAAAGCTTAAATAACCCAGTTTAATTGCTCGTGAAGCAAACACTCGGATTAACTGTAGTGTTTTAAAACTATTTTATTGATATTCGTAATATTTATCAGATCATTTATTTTTCCAGGCCATGAGGCCAGTCGTGGCGCAGAGGTACGAGCGTGTAAATACGACAGGTCGTGGGTTTGATTCCCACTCGATGAAATTAAATAGTGTCATTTTCTTCGCTCTACTGATACTTCGCAAAGCTTTCGGCGGAAGATGGGGAACGAGGAACGAGGACAATGGAGAATGGAGTGTGTTACCACTAGGTTCCCTCTGTCCATCCTGCTGTGTGCGGCAGACAGCGTGACGCTAAAGAAATTGTAGGTACCAGAGTTCATGATGCCAGGGTTAATAAATATGTATGCTAATTATGCATATTTTCGACAATAAGTTTAAGCTTTAGCTTCACTTTGCATAGCAAAGTAGGTAGAGATAACGTAATGTCAAGACACCCCTTTCATCATTTTTCGACCAAATCCAAATTATTGAAACTCAAAGAAAATGTCTAATGGAATCAATTATAGCGTGAAGAAATAGAGTGCATTCATGTACGCCAAAAAGGTTTCCAAAAACTCGTGGCCAGTGTAGACCACTCTCAGTGGAAATCAAAGGCAAAGTGATTAGCACTTTTCCTAAATTGACCCTTCTAGTAATTTTTTAACAATCTTTACATTCCAATCCATTATTGTACTAGAATATAATTGGAAATTCTCCGCAATCTCTCAATCTCCAGAATTCGGCGGAATGTGACGATCGCAGTGTCTTAACACTACGTTTTCTTAGGATCTCTACGTATATGACGTGGAGCTAAGAAAATCTTTTTTTGATCTATCTAGGTAGACATAAGATTGATAAATAGATCTTCAATTTATACAGATGCACAAAAACTATTGATATATTTTATCTATTCTAACAAAAAAAAGAATATTTTAAAATATAAACGTTCCTTTGAGTGCTAATCGAAAGGAAAATCGAGTTAAATGTCACACATTACTCAAACACATAACTTGCGCAAGCGTGCGACTGTAAATACGACAGGTGGTAGGTTCAATTCCCACTCGAGGAAATTAAACATTAAATATTTTATTTTTTTAATGGTAAAACGAGGCAAAGCGATGGCGTAGATTGCCGTTATAATTAAAGTGGAGAACGGAAGTATATTAATGGGATTGGAGTGTCTTAACACTAGGTTCCTAGGTTCCCTCTCCCTCTTAAAAAAAGTGTAAGTAATATAACTGGTAAGCATCGAATGTCGGAGCTATCAATATATATAAGAACAAAGAAAGTGAACTTCGACGAGACATACTATACCTAGTCTCTAAGAGTAATTAGAAAAGTCGATCTCAGTTTTCAAGAATGTTTTTCTTTAGAAAGCAATTATTTTACTGTTCTAATTTACTCGGCAAATGATTAAACATTATTTTCTCATAGTGTTCCCAAGTATATGGAAAAAATATAATACAGAAAATTAAAAGATTTACTCTTAGACATTTACATATACCTTTTAAAATACATCAGTATAGAAGATTTTTTTTATTCTTCTCTTAGCTACATACTATATCCCGCAAGTAGCAAGGTAGGCAGAGGGAACCTGGGAACCTAGAGTTAAAAAACTCCGTTTCCATTAAGATATATCCGTTCCCCATTATCCGTTTTCTAAGGCATTCCGTGTTGAGTGGCGGCACTCAACACATCAATTTGCTTCGACACCAGAGCAAATAAATATTAATTATAAAAAAAATATTCCCCCCAAAATAGGCGTGTATTTCTTCATCTTTACATACCTTCCACTTGGGGTTCCGTCACTCAAGACGTAGTAGGTACATACACATAGAATTTAAAACGAAACTGTAAATGGAGAGTTTTGACACTAATACGAGTATATTTGGAATAAAACACCTAAAAATTACATTTTAGCATTACTTAAGCCATCTATATTCCATTGCATTGCAAACTGTGAGTTAAAATAACTTAGTAATTGGGGTACTCGGTATAATTTTCTGTCTTTTCGTTCTATAAAAACTTTTTAGGCGGAAACCGCACTTGTTTGAGGGTGCTCCAAAAATTTATAACTTAAATTTGGTTCTGAAATAATTTAATATTTATTTTGTGTGAAAAAAATGCTTTAGTAGAATTTTTCTACTGTAAATACTGTTTTATTTAGTTGCAAAATGAAAATTATGAGATTTAAATATTAAATAAATATTATTAGCTTATTTTAGTTGAAATTTATTAGTCAGTTGCACTTAATTAGGCGCATAAAGTTTTAGAAATTATTCTTTAAATAATTTTTTGAAATAAAGCGTATATTAAAGCGACGTGATATTGAGTTAATTATTATTATTTATTCATTTTTTAGCTTCACGCTGTATCCCGCTTGTAGCAGGATAGGCGGAGTGAGAGTGTTTAGACACTCCACTCTTACTTATCGGTAGCGGAACTCAACGCCGCACTTTGCCTCGATAGCAGAGCGAAGAAATGACAATTTTATTTATTATTAATATTAATATTAATTAGTATTAATATTTTTTTTACGAAGATGCCTTATTTTTTTAAAAGTATTACGTTTACATACTATTTAACTCTATAATTCATATAATTTCATTATAAAAACAAATATCTGAAATCACTAAATAAAATATAATATTGAATTTCAACAAATAACTATTCAGTGCGAACTAATTATATAAATTTCAATTATAGTAAATTCGATTCAATTATAATAAATGCTAATGTTAGCATAGAGCTTCATACATACTAATATAGTATGTATATTTAAATTGCTTATTAATGAAACATACATAGAAATGACATTTATTTCTAGTATTCTTGTACAAGCATATTTTTGTTGTGGTTATATATAATTCAAACACGGTGATTGTGGGTTCGATCCCCAGGTTTTTATATAGGACGATTTTTCACACAAAGGTAGGTAGGTAGGATAAGCAGAATTCTGGCAACCAAGTATTTAGATATTTCGTTTCCCATTTTCCCAATTTGGGTATAAAAGAGAAAGCAGCGTGATGGGGAAAAGTTCTCTTTGCTTACTCTGCCCAATGTAAGACTAGGCGTAAAACCAAATAAAAAAATTCTAAAAGAAATACCTGTCCATTTGAACTATATAACCTGTTTTCTAACCTTAAAAATCTGCTTTGTAAAAAAATGATATTTCTTTTTAAAATCTTAAGTTTTATACAATATTGGTTGATTCTTCTCTCAACAGCTGTCATTATTGTCCTCAAAAAAATAGCAGTCTAAAATCATTGCCCTACATTCTCCTATCATTACTTTAATTAAACGCTTTTACGGTGCAAACTTTTTTAATGAAAAGAGAGTTCGATCGTGCATCATAAATTAATGAATTGAATATAACGTGACGTGGAATTTCCCATCAAAATATGTTGGCAAGATTTTTCCACCATTAAACTTTTGGGTGGCTGTCGAATGAATCTCTTTGTTCTAAAACTTGTAACGATTGAAACAAAAGTAAATTATGAGCCAGCCAAGGGCGGCCATGGGCGGCTATGGGCGGCGAATTATGAAAAATATGAAGTTTTGCCCTAATAATTCATTATATTATATGCCTGAAGCTATGACAATTTCATTTTAGGTCTCCTAACCGTCGACAATTTTCTTTAGCCAATCTTCATTGGATTTATTACTGGAATAAAAATTATGAGAGCCACAATTTTATGTTTTGCAATTTTATGTTGAAACAGGTGGTTTTCGTTTGAGTAATTAATGTTTGTATTAAGTTTAAAATATAGGCTTAGATGTTAAACTATTTTAAATAGTCATGGGTTCTGTTACAGGACAGTAAATAAATTTGAATATTAGAGAATTTTATATAGCTAAAAACGTTAAGCTGCTTTTAGAGCATAGTTAAAATAATTTGAAAGATATAACAAGAAGCGATATTGAAAAGAAATTGTCTTAAAATTTACAATAAAGAAAGAAAATATAACAATTTCAAAATTTCTAATTACCCACTAGGCACTCTACAAGAGCGATGCGTGAAGATAGATTAAACAGCTATAAAACAACGAGAGACGAATGTACACGACAGCTAAAAGGATTACTTGGTATAAAAGGCTCTGTTTTTGATGTATTGAACGTAAGGTTTTCGTAAAAGATCTTTTAATTTAAAATAGCTATTTAAAATAATATTATAATAATTTATAAGTCATTCGTGACCTAGTGGTATAGTGCCTGATTGTAAAATGATTGTAGGTTCGATTTCCACTCCAAAATAGTACTGGTTATAATAGTAATAGTACTAGTACTGGTTACATCACGGAATGTCTCGAAAATTAGGCGGAAAAATGGACGGAATGTCTGAACACTGGGTATAACTATATGCGGGATTTACAACAGTTATATTATAAATATAATTTTATTATAGAATTTAACTTATTTATATTTATATTTATTTATATTTATTATTATTATTATTATTATATTATAGAATTTTTATGTAATCAAGCAAATAAACAGCATCTCCTGCCAACTCTTTTTCCTGCCCTCTATCATTCCACTGTAGAATGAAATATACTATTATATAAGAATTCCATGTCATATTCTATTCTATGCAAATATCTATAAATCTATACAGTGGCGTGTTTCCTGTGCATTCCACAATATGATTTATTGTAAAATGGGAACACACCTGTCTCGCTTATATATTATTTCTTACCTTTGAATATAACTTTCACTGGCTTTGGAAGCAATATTTTGTGGTTATATTTATAAGTAGGTTTGAGGCCGGTCGTGGCGCAGGTGCAATGGTGCAGCATGAGGCAAAGGGTGGCGTTAAGTTCGACCACTTACCACATAATACCTCCAGAATTGGGGAAAAACGGAGAATGGTAGTCTCAATAGAAACGGAGTGTGCCAACACTAGGTTGATCATGTTGTGTCATGTTCACGATGCAATGTGAAGCAGTACAAACTCTTGAATCAAAATGACCAAACTACTTAAAAGAAAAGATTTTTCGTTTCAACAATATTAACATTAGAAAATAATTATATCTTGTATCTGAAATGAAGATATCTCAAGTAATTTCATATTGTTATTTCAAAATATTAAAATAACATACATAAATTCTTCAATAAGCAACAACCTTCGAACAACGTATCTATTTACCGTATAAATATGGCGACGTGGGGCTTAGTTACCCATAGGCTTACAAAGGTTATTGAATTAATAGGATTATATAAGATTACATGGCAACGGATTTAAATAGATTAACTTAGAAAATTAATACCATGGATAGTGTTAAATAATAATAGATAGATAAATAAAGTTTTTGATACTAATTAATTTTAAAAAGATATCCTTTTATTGCATCAGTACCATATCGACTATGCTAGGTGCATATGGATTTTTGATTAATTTTTGGTTTCAATTGTATGGGATATTTTTTGATTATATTTAAAAATGTTTTCAAAAATGATTAAATAAAGACTGGCGTTAAGTTTTGCTGTTTAATATGTTGACAGAACTGTCTTAAGTTGGCAGTATGTGGAGATTATCATACGATGTTTGCATACTCTGCATGCCAATTATGGCATTATGTTTACAATTTTACCATTTATTAGAATGGTAAAATAATGAATGGTAAAATTGTAAACATAATAAAATTATCAACCTCAACCCTGGATTGGTTAGATATGGAAATGTATCTCCATCTATCCAGTCTTTGACTAACTGGCCTATTCTGATTTTGTCATTTTTGGAAAGGATCAAAACTTATCCCTTGCAAATCCAATTTTCGTGAGATGGTGTGTTGAGTGGTAAAAAATTAACTTGAAGTTCCTTGAATTTATTACTAGACCTCTAAAACGTTTTTTTTTAGTTTTAAATTATATCCTGCTTATAGAAAAATAGACAGAGGGAATCTAGGTTTAAAAAAACTCCGTCCTTCAAATAACGAATTAATATTCGAATTATTGAGAAAAAAATAGTTATTTTACAAACATTTTTACAAATCAACAGCATGTATAACTTTCTAAGGTAATTTATAAGCACGCGGTAGATAAATCAAAACCCTACGGCTTTCACTGTAACGGCTGAAGGGACCGCCGCGTCACTAAGAATAATGTTTCATTTTAGTAAAATAATAATCTTTATTAATAAACCCTTTGGTTAATGAATTGTTACGTCTCATACAATTTATATTGTTTGGACCTTTTTGGGTAATATTTATAAGTTTCAAGTAGAAATGTTAG
>HE669665.1:0-13401 GCA_000313835.2 Heliconius melpomene melpomene
TGAAATTTAAGCAAATAAGCTTATTGCTGGTAACCTAAACAAGAATAAGAGTTAAATAATACGCGTATACGTGTGGGGCTATCATAATACTTGTATTTTGACCTCACGACCAGACCTCTCTATGGCACACACGCCATAAGCCTATACAAATTTTCAAGGACACCGCTAAAATATGAGGGGAATTAAACGCCTCTCAGATTACATTCATTTCACAGCTTAAAAATATTAGTAGGCATTTTTAATTATATATTTCGTTTAACATTCTTGAGTTGATTATTAATTAGATTTATTATGTAGATATTTAATATGAATTGAAAAATATAACATTTTTTATTTTCTTAAATTATTTATAAAGAATTGGAGTAATTTACTGTTGATGCAAGAATATGAGTAAATTTTAAATTCGTTAAAAAATTACAACAACATGTTTCAGCAAAAAATAATATAATTTTATATGAATTGTTACATTTTTGTAAAAATAATCATATTCTTTACAAATTTCAAGTAAAAATGTAAAAAATCTAGAAACAGTAATATTCTCTGACACAGATGTACCTGTTCTGTATGTCTATCTTTTTCAATGGCTAAGATAAGCGATCTTCAAAGCTCACACTGTGAGGCTAAGGAAAATAAATTCAAAATATTGTAAGCTGTAATAGTAGCTATTATAATAGATTTAAGTACAAAAATTCCTTATTTTTGTTGTACTAAGTGTTTTTTAAGTAGCTGAGAATAAGCTTATCAAGTTTAGAATGTAAAAGGATCAGTAAATATTAAAGAATAACGCTACAAATAAACATGTCTTGCTCTACAGTCGGGGAATTTTAAATATTTTCTTCATATTATTAAATATATAATTTAAAACCGGTATAGAAGGGAAGTAGACAAAATGTATCGAAATTATTAAATATTATTAAATACACCAATATTTTCATTACCTCGCTCAGGTAATAAGGCAGAGAGTTTTGAGTTTCACCACTCAACAAGCAATATCCCGAAAGTTCGGAAAATAAGAAACGGAGAGTCATAACACTAAATTCCCTCTGTCTATCCTGTTAAGTGTAGAATAAATCGTTAATCTGAAAAAAAAGATAGAAATACTTATATCTGTAGGCCTGCCATTTTGTTAATTCAATCGTTATCCACTAGATCATCAGGCCAATTCGTTACTTGAAACTGTGAAATCTGCAAAAAAAAAATGTTTTAATTTTAATTTTCTTTTTCTGTCCAGGTTAGGGTGACCATAAAATATGGTTCTAGAAAACAATAAAACAATTGTAGGAATTACTTGCCTACATTATTAGAATGGTCAGAAGATGATTTCCAAGGTGCAATCCACGTCAGAGTCGTGCCTGTAGCCTGTACTAGAGTCCAGAGGTCATGGCCTGGCACTGTATAGTATACGGTTATTATTAGCATCTATAATCTATTGTTTATATATACTCTATGCCCATATTTCTATAATTTTGTATAATTTATAATTGGAATAATTCTATAATAAATAATCTGTGAATAATTCGTGTAGTTATCGTTTTAATTATTGCGAAAACTTAACAGCCATACAAATGTGTTTTAAGTTTAAAAAGTAACAGGTTATAAATACGAAATTAATGAACGATATTGCTGTATTTTAGCAGCAGCAGCAACAGAATAGCCAGAAGGAATCTAGTGATAAGACACTCCGTTCCCGTTGTTCCCATTAAGATACTATCGTTTCCCACTTTCGGCCGAACTCTGTAGGCATTACGCGTCTCTACACGCCATGCCCCCAGTCTTGTGGAATTCAAGGTACCGCTTTATCTCGCTACCAGAGCGAGAGGTAGTTAATATATTTATATTAAATATTTCATTTTCTCAAGTGGAAATCGAACCCACACCTATCGCGATTACAATTGCACGCTTGTGTCCCTACGCCACAAGTGACCTTTTTTTGCAAAATAATAAAATTATTTGGAATTCCAAAGCGGTTTTTGGTCATCACAGAATAAGTCTATAGAATTTTTCTTTACTTTCATTATAATAAAAACTCAAATATTAAAATACAAACTTAAGATAACTCAAACCAATCAATCATTCAATACTGTTTTATAAGTACACAAAAGAGTGCCGATAGGTTATCCGAGCTAAAGTACAATAGGTTACGAAATGGACCGATTGAGAAAAACCTCGCGCCTGTTAACGTGGGAACCTCGTGGTTCCCACTGTGGAAACATACTTAAAAGTGCTATTATTATTAACAAAACAAATGCATGTCTAATTGTTCAATGGGTGTACACTATTTTAATGTTTGATTACTATCTTAGACTATCATGGCGGAGAGGCACAAAGGTGTGACGAGTCGACGGTTGTGGACTCGATCCCCACTCGAAGGAATGAATTATTATTTATTAATATTCTAATTTCTTCACCCTGGCTCCAACCTGGCTTCGCCATTTCTTCATCCTGCACTCAACGCGTAATGCCTTAAAAAATTCAATATAAAGTGGGGAACGGAGTGTCTTAACACTAGGATACTATCCCAAACACCAGCACCTGCACCATCACAAACCCCTGCACCACTCATACAAAATTCCCAAACACCAGTACCCACACTACCAAAAACACCTGCACCGCTTCCACAAGCTCCCCAGACACCAACTTCTGCACCACTTCCAATCCCCGTACCAATCTAACAAACACACTCGACACCTGCTTCTCCAACACCAACACCGTGCAATATGCGGGATACAGCGTGAAGCAGCGAGTTTAAATATTCATAGTATTGTAGAATAGCATGTGTTCTTTTAAACATTTCTTATACTGTGCAGGGTAAGTAAGAGAAATATATCTTTTTTCCTAAAAGAGATTAGGGAAATATGTAATTTTATTTCTCACATTCTCATTATATCATAGAACAATTGTTTTTTTTTCGCTCATTACAGCGATCGAAGCGAATGTTGACGAGCGAAGCGATCGAACGAATCTTTTGCATATTATATATAATTCGTGACACAAGATAGACATAAATAAAATAAATGCGAGAGTGTTTTTTTACTCTGTTATTACTTAACGCTTCAATGCCTCTACCATTAGTGATTTAATTAAGCACGCACGTCTACACTGTACTGTGGGTACGCTTCAAAGAACGATGGGAGTCAGTTTTTATCTTGTTATCTAAAATGCTTCCCGTGGAATGTCTTAATAGTCACTGTAATACAACAGTAATTATTTAGATATATCAAAAATAATAGTTTGACCACAGAAAAGATTATTATGGAGACTGGAGTAAATTGTCTCTCTGTGTTTGCTGCATATAATTTATCATTTAGTTTCAATTAATTAAATTAAGAGGCCTTCGTGGCGCACCGGCACAAGGCTGTGACTGTAACGCGACGGTTGTGGGTTCGATCCCCACTCGAGGAAGTGAAATATTTATTTACGTTTATCTCTGCGAAGCCGATTTATTTATTTATTTTATCTATATAAAAGGACTTGTCCTCACTGACTGAGGTAAGACGCACGCACAACCGTAACCGCTGTGCGTAGAAACGTGAAATTTGGACAGATGTTTACTTTCGTAATCTAGACATCCACTAAGAAGGGATTTTGAAAAATTTTAACCCTAAAGGGGTGAAATAGGGCTTGAAAGTTTGTATGGAAAAAAAATTAAATCGGCACCGATTTTTATAAAATTTGTAATTCAGACTCTTAAAAGTATTTAATTGAACACATATTTCATGGTTTTCTAGAATTCTTTCCCTAAGGGTGCAAATAAGGGGTTGAAAGTTTGTATGGAAAAATCTTTAAAAACGCCACCGATTATTATAAAATTTTAAATTTTGACTCTTAAAAAATATTTAATTGAACATGTGATTCATGATTTTCTAGGATTNACTCCCTAAGGGTGCAAATAAGGGGTTGAAAGTTTGTATGGAAAAATCTTTAAAACGCCACCGATTATTATAAAATTTTAAATTTTGACTCTTAAAAATATTTAATTGAACATGTGATTCATGATTTTCTAGGATTCACCCCCTAAGGGTGCAAATAAGGGGTTGAAAGTTTGTATGGAAAAATCTTTAAATCGCCACCAATTTTTATAAAATTAGAAATTTAGACTCTTAAAAATATTTCATTGAACACATGTTTCGTGGTTTATTAGAATTCACCCCTAATTACGCAAGCGAAGCTGCGCGCGTCCGCTAGTAATTTATAAAACCAATTAAAAATATTATTTATGTACAAACAGCACCATTAAGTTGTAATTTATTTGGAAATATTTATATCGACGTTCAACGTTAAGTAAGTATAAGGCATTATAAGAAAAAAAGCCAAATTATACAATTTGTAAACTAACGGACTTCAACGCTCTCACCAAAGCTGTTTCGAGAGTCTATTTATTTCATCGACCGCGTTGCCGCAGTGAGTGAACACGAATTGTATAGTAGTGTATAGTTTTTTACTTCTTTTTTATTTAATTCAGCTTCACGCTGTATCCCGCACACAGCGGGATAGGCAGAGGGAACCAAGTGTTAAAACATTCCGTTCCTCACTTTCTGCCGGATTCTGGATGCATTGCGTGTTGAGTGGCAGAATTCAACATTATAAAATATGTAAAAAATATACCTTATTAAATATATTGTTAAAATTTAATGCTTTCATATATTCTTATTTGTAAACCGCTCTAAACTCTGACCTAGATCTTGAGAACAATCTTGAGATGCTGTTTTCATTGATTGATTATAATTTATGCATGAAAACGGCATCACAAGATCGCTCTCAAGATCTATCTCAGAGTTGAGAGCGGTTTATAAATACGTGCTATTGTATCTATATACAGTACCTACTCGTGTGTTTTATAATAGCAATAATTATGTTTTATTATTAAATGAGTAAATACTCATCAATAAAAACCAAAATGGTTTATGAGATTATTATATTATAGGTATAATAGACCTAATAACCTTCGTAAAATATAATAATAAATGTAAACAGTTTCTCATGATAAAAACTAGGAAATGTTACCCAGATTAACATTAATGAAAAGATAGAGTACACTTTTATTCCGGCTTAGGATCATCAAAGGGAACCTAGTATTAAGATATTCCTTTTCTCACTTACCATCGAATTGAATTTTGAGTGGCAGAACTTCACTTTACTTGCCAGCGAAAAAAATAAATTATAATTAAATAATAATTTAATTTCCCCCAATGGCCCCACTGGCCTCACATTTATTCATTGACAATATTCGCATGTTATACTTAAATATACGAGTATTTCTATTTTCTTATTTGGTATTTGTGAATGTGACTAGAACAATGGCAACACTCGGTACAGCATGCGGTGGGAAGATGAAGTTGTAAAGAAATCGGCCTACATTAGTGTAAGCCTAGATATATCTTGATATTTGTTAAAACTTTTCTTGTTTTAGCTTATTTAGAAAGTTATTAGTTGATATATTTTTTCTTTTATTATATTACTTAATTAATTAATTAATATACAGGGTTTTTTTATGTGTGAGTGGTATTTTATAGTTTGTGAAAATTATTTTATAATTATTTTATTTGGACTTAAGGGGCGCAAATACATAAAATAATTATTATATTTAACTTCAAAAAAACTCTACTTAAACGTATGATATATATAGTACAATCAATTAAAAACATATCTATTAAATTCTTTAAATAACATAAAATTACTTTACTATTTCATGTACAATTTTGTTTTCTTATTCTTCATATATATGATTGGAAACTTATTTCCTTTTTCTCATATATATGTGAACTGTTATTAGAAATTGTGATTTCTTCATATATAAATGTAACTTTCTAGCAACTTGCTAGCACTATTAATATATAGAAGTAGCATATTGATCTATACTTTTACTTTAAATTTTATTTAAATTTTTACTACATATATAGGTCTTTCTTACCTAGTAACGAAAATAGCGAAGCAATAATAATATATTATTTAAATGAATAAATCTTTTGTCAGCTCAAAAATAGAGTAAGTTTTTTTTATTTCGAAGGTAAAAATCGAGCCAAAGTCCTATTATATAACTAGGATATACCTATATACTTGTACGTTCAAAAATAACAGCTTTTATTTTTAGCTTCTTACTTTAATTAATATTTACGTAACACTCTCGACAAAATATTTAAAAAGTACCTATAGATTTCTTAAAACATGTCGTTTTCTAAATAAGTACATTTAAAATCATTCTTATGTTAATTTTAACAATTACTTTCTCTTAGCAATTTCTTAGAAGATCTTTTTATATATGTATTTATGTTTTAAATGTGGGTGTTTAATAATAATACATATGTTAAAATTAATGACTCACGATTCATATTTTTAAATAAACACAGAATGTATGGCTTAATTATAATTGAATATAAGACATAAAAACAACAGTCAAATAAGTAAGCGAAAAATCATTATTTATCATAGAAATTTCTTAAATATATTTCACAACGTTATTAAATCTTATGATGATATAGAGACGATGACAACTCACTCTGTTCGCTACTTTCTTTCTATTTAGAGACATGACCCACTGCCGAGGTGAAGACAAGGTCGCTAAACCAGTGTATGTCTAAGACTTGAGAAAAGAAAATATTTCATTAGTTTAGACTTTTATATAAGTAAAAATTGAACTATTAACTTCCGTACTTTATTAGATATGTAATTTTTTTTTATGTTTTATTGAACTAACGTTTTTAGTTACCAAAATCGTTAAGTTTATAACAAATTGTTCTAAGCTAATCCTAATTTTGTTTAATTTAAGGACAACTTTGACCCAAAACAAAAGTCATTCATGTCACGATCCTTAACGAGGCCAATCGACGAACGAGGCGAGCTGATAGATTGTGGGTTCGATTCCAACTAGAGGAAAATTTTAATATTACATATTTTCTTTTCCTTGCTCATCGGACAAAGCGCGGTGTTGAATTTCACCACTCTACAAGCAAAGCCTCCAGAGTAATCAGGCTCCTTATCGTACACTAGGTTCCTTCTACCTATCCTGCTGTTTGCGGGATACAGCGTGAAGCGTTTAAACAAATTCGATTTCACTACATTCAATTGATGTCATCAGTGACCTTCTACGAAAGCGATAACTTATTATAATATAATACTACGCTTTCTTATAGACGCAAACAATGGACGTGATTACGAAACCATTGTTACGTAGAAATTGGGTGATCGATCGTTTAACATTACATATTAAGCTTCGTAATTGAATAGGGCCAAGACAATGGTACTTTTTTCAAAAGAATATTTGTTGTTTCTAATAAATATTGCCATATAAATGTAAGTATATACATTTCAAGCTTATGTAGGTTGAAAGGAGATGCTACTTTTATCCCGCACATAGCAAGAAAGGCAGAGTGAAACTGGGTGCATAGTGTTAAGACACTATGTTTCCATTAACTCACTTCCGATCCCCACTTTTCATAGAATTATCGACGCCGCGTTTCTTCTCGTTACCACAGCGTGGACGACGAAAATATTAAATATTTGGAAATCGAACCCAGAACCTGTCGAGCTTACAGTCGCACGGTTGTGTCCCTGTACCATGACTAGTCCATATAATAATAATTGTGTCTAATCACTTTAAATCAAAAACGTATAATAGAATAATAATAAAAATGGAGAATACTGTCTCTTTCCCAGTACCTATACAAAGAGGTTAAAAATTACAAGAACTCGATTTCTTCGTGTCAATTAGTTTCTATACGCGGACTTTAAAGAAAGCAATTCGTAATACATTGAAACTCATACGCAAACAATGCTTACTGTTACGAAATTGATTGCGTTGCCTCTATATACTCTACTAAGTATATGTAAGTATGTATGTTTGTTTGTGATTCATATATTAGGTACAAAATATAGTTCCGGTTATAAAAATGTAAATATAATTAAACATATCCAATATTTTATTTATGAAGGTCCTATTTCAAGTCTATGCTTGTTTTAAGTAAAATCAAGTCAATGAGAATTAATTTGATTATGTAGGATATAAGCAATTCGTCGATTTTGTGGAACTATTCTAAGGCTTTATCTCAAGATAAGGCTCTATTTCCGGCAATAATATGGTTGCTAGTTTGACAGAGTGTCAAAACAATTTGCAAGAATTTGCTATCAACTTTATACATTTTTTTTACTTTGACATTTGTAAACAAACTAGACGGTGGAATATGTGTGCTATCATAATTCCTTAATTTTTTTTTGTAGGTTCACGCTGCATCCTGCACATAGCAGAGTAGGGAACGTAGTGTTAGGATACTCTTTTAGACATTCCCGATCCCGCACTTACCGGCAAATTCTAGAGGCATTATGTTTTTAGTGACGCAACTAAACGACGCGATTTGCCTCGTTACTAGGGCGAGGAAAAAAAATATTAAATATTTTATTTCCTCGAGTGGTAATCGAACACACAGCCTGTCGCGTTTACACGCTTGTGCACCTGCAACGACTGGCCTCATTAATTAAACCTAACTAAAGTTTATTTATTATACCGCCATAAACACAAAATCTCATTGTATTAATTAAATAAGTAATATATCTTCTCGGCTCCTACAAAACTTATCGTAATAAGATTTACGATCAAACGGTACTTTCAAGCATAAATAATTTTGGTCCAACAATGTAAAGCTTCAATATTGTATGGAATCTTTTACATTTCCGTAACAGGTGCGCAGGAGTTTCTTTAACCATATTGAGCCTTATATATGAGGCATGAGTGATTTTTCTCTTTTTTTTTCTATTCTCACATTAAATTTACGGAATATATTAGTAATACTTTATTAACAAATGGTAAACTATTACTTAAAAAGTGTATTTTTTAAAATATGAAAGTTTAAAAACCTCTTTTTCTAATGAATCATATTTTATAATAATAGTTCAATGAAATATTATTTATGTGAAACTTGTTAATAAAATTACTTGGGAAACTGTGACTGTAAAAGTGTCGGTAGTAGGCTTGTAAACCGATTACTGGGTGAAATTAATTATTATTTAATAATATTTTAGATCATTCGCTTTGGTAATAAGTGTGAAACAAAACGCAAAATTCGGAGGAAAGTAGGTAACGGAGTGTATTATCACTAGGTTCCCCTTTGCCTACACCTGGTTTATGTAGAATACTGTGTAAAACGAATGATATTTTTTTTTATTTATCATTAGTACCTACACTATATCTATATAATGAGATAAATGAATTAATAAATATAAACAAATAATTAAAATAATTAGTGGGTCAGTAAAACAAACCAAGTTGCATGTATAATAATTAATCTATATATATAAAATCGAAAGGTCACTCACTCATCACGAAATCTCAGAAACTACATGTGCCAGGAATCTCAAATTTTGCATAGGAGTTACTTATAGGACGTAGGTGCTCGCTAAGACGGGAATTTACAATATTCAACTTCTAAGGGGTTGTTTTTGAGGTCGAAAGTTTGTATGAAAATTCGTTACTACAGATGCTAGGAGTCTCAAATTTTGCATAGACGTCACTAGGACGTAGTCATGGAGACAGAAATTAATAATAACATAGTTCACGCGGGTGTAACCGCGAGCGGGCCGCTAGTAATTAATAATATTTTTAATGATTACTTGGAACAGATGGCGAGGTGATGGCGAGGGGCGCGTGCGCGTTGGCGCTGCTCTGCGCGGTCGTGGGTGCTGCGGTCGCGTACACGGTCGACTGCAACCACGAGTATACGGACTGCGATACCGAGCTTAGTAAGTATAAATAAATTAAAAAAAAATCAGCTTCATACAGGCAGAGGGAACCTAGTAGTAACTCTCCGATCCCCATGTTCTTAAAAATACATTGGCTTTAAATATGCTCTTTTTTTTTCGATGTAAGGGGCGTATTTAGTACGGAATAATTCGATTAACTGTACAACATGCTCGAATCCAACCATCGTGGAATCCAACTTAACTATAGAGGGAACCCAAGTGTTAAAACATTCCGTTCTCCAATTTCCATGGAATTTTCGAGGCATTGCGTGATGAATGGGGAGACTCAACGCCAACCTTTACCTCGTAACACAGATACAGATCGAGGAAAATGAAATATTATTTAAATAAATAAATAAATATTTCATTCTCTCGAGCGAGCATCGAACCTACAATCGTCGCGTTACAATTGCATGCTTGTATCTTTGTGCCATCGCCTCTTAGCCATAATTAAGATAATATATTTAAAAAAAATACTAATAATCCAATAAATTTGCATATTATATACTGCTCTAATTATGCTTATGTTAATTTATGTACCTTAACCTAGAATAAGTATTATTTTATTATTCATACTATTTCAAGCTGTTTAAAATTAAATTAAGTTGTAAATAAAATCTTTGAACCGTATATAATAATTACTACATTAATATGGTAGGAGATACGAAGTCGGCATAACTGTCTTACAAATAAACGGGACTAAATATTCATAATTATAAAATAAATATATTTAAACACACTTGTGTTTACAATAAACGCATCTTAAAATGTGGACCACCCACTTTTTTTATTTAAATATTAAATATATCTAATTCTTTTCAAATGAAAGTAATAAAGGCTTAAACCAATTATTTTTTAGCTATTACCATAACTGTTTCGCGCCATGATCTCGAACCGTGGAAACAAGTTCTTGGTATGTGGTAAAAAAGTAGGAGATTAAAATTAAAGGGACCGTAGCGCAGGAGCTCAAGCGGGGCCGGAACGCGATGGTTGTATATTCGATTTCCGCTTGCACGGCGTTGGGTTAAGCCACTCAACACGCAATACCTTGAAAATTAGCACTAGTTTCCCTTTGTCTACACTAATATTTAGAGGATACAATGTGAAACTGAAAAAATAATTAAAATTTAAATCTCAAAAACTAAATTTTATTTGTTTATTTTTTTTTTATTTTATTTGTCATACAAATTCAAGAATTCAAAACCTTGCTTTAAATAAATATATATAATTATAGCCATTTAAATAGTTAATGTGTCATAATATAAGCGTGTTATATAGCGTTTATTGGAAATAACAAAAACCTGTTTATAACTAACGTATTATATTTTTCTAAAGACAGACATAGAGGTTATCTCAACATCGACTAGTGATTCACAAATGTAGGCACTGGAGTATGGATATATCTTAATGTTACGTAATACGTTATTATTTTAATACGATTTAATAAAATATTATTATTAATTAATAATCTCTAATAAATATAAAACAGACTAAAAAAAACTTACTCTATTTTTAAATATCTAACCTTCTAAGTTTTTGTAAAATGAATTATAGAACCTCTCTTCATTTATTTCAAGAAATAATAAACTAATATTTTTTTTAACAATAGATAATACCAATTTATTAAAGTATTTTAATATATTTTTATAACAAATCCATACTATTGATAACGTCTCAAGCAAGTCTTGAAGGAAAAGAAATAAAAAATTTAATATGGCGGAACCTTCGTGGAGTCGTGAGTTCACCGCATTTGGAGGATCAACAGTCAACACATTCCGGTGTTTTTTGTAAAGCTTTATTAGTTTCTTTTTTGCTGCTACAGTCTGCCGTAACTATAACACGGTACAATCAGTAAAAATCTACCTGCTTTTGATAAAAAGATTTAAGTTTTTACAGGTATGAAAAAAACATTAATCGGTTAGAAAATTTACAAAAATAATACAGATTTAATAAAGGCACAGATTAAGATAATAAATATTTATTCACAGTATATAATGTAAATATACGACCAACATTAGAATTAATATTAAGGTTAAATATACTATAATTAAAATATTAAATTTACCATAACAAAATATTTAAATATAAGCAAATAAAATCTTAGCTGTATAATATTTTATCTTAGTCTAGTGAAAATGTTGACAACCGTAATGGCGGGAAAGTGTATCAATATGAAAAAAGTTTATATTTTAATAGTGAATTTTATACTTTTTTGGAGATTGGAACTTGCCTTTGCGAGAATGATACAAAAATAAAAAAATAATAAAAAGATGTACCTAGTTTGATAAGAAATAAATACAGGTATAATTATGTATACATGCATACTAATAATTACTAAATTTAATAAAAATAGATTTATATGTTTCCTGTAGTGTTTTCATGATAATAATATGCAAGACAGATATTTTGCATTTTTTTTCATATTGTGGACTTTGGACTGAAGTAATTAAATTTTTACCATCTTTACAATTAAATGCAACCACAATGTCAGTGTTACTTATAGATACACTTTAATTATTTATTCTTGTTTATTACTATTACATAAGAGAACATTTTGTCTGTCTGTTCTTTAACTACGGCGTTCGGAAGATGTCAATTGAGCACTAATCACGACGCCAATAAATAATAGATATATTTAAAGTTTATTATTATTTTATTATTTTTTAGTTACGTTAGAAGATTTTGCACATTTGTTGATATAGATATGGATAGACATGGATTGTAGAATAATTAAGTGAAGCAATACGTAACACAGGCATTGACATAATGGAAGGATGTCGTGCGTAACGACTAATGCTCCACAGATGGCGAAGAATAATAGTAGCACTACTTTGGAAACAGTTTAAATTTTTAAGTATTATTAAGTTAATAATATAAACTTTTAAAACAGCTACCTGTTATGGTTTTCAAAGTAGATATTTCAAAATGGGCACTTACTTCAGGAGAACAGAGAAATTGATTGTACGTTAGGTATGTAAAGAGATATAATCGGGAATACGCGGTAATAATGATTAAAAAAATATTGTTTTTATTCAAAATTGTCATAAATTAAACAGTAAATTATGCACCAATTATACTTTTTAATTTTTTCGTTGTTACGAAACGGTAAAAAAAGAATAACCGAATTATTTTTAATCTAGATATTATTTTCCTTTTTAATTCTTTTTTTGTTTCAATATCTGTGCTTTAAAGTTACACAGACAAAAAATAAACATATTTCGTTCCACCAAAATAAATATAAGACGCACTATAATTTATTCCATATTGATACAATCGGTATACATTGATGATCCAAACACCATTGTGTAACGGCCTTGTTCTATTTAACGGTGTCCATGCGATTGGCCGTATAAATTAAGATGGAGACTAAGTGAAAGTGTACCATAACATCGACATGACCGGTTAACAAACAGTTATTATAGATGAAATCAATTAAATTGTTTAAATAATGGCAGCATTGGTGTGACTGCAACGTGACGGTAGTGGGTTCGATCCCAGTCGAGGAAGTGAAATATTTATTTACGTTTATATTTCCATTTCTTCGCTCTGGTGTCGAGGCAAAACGCGGCGTTGAGTTCTGCCATCCATACGTAATGCTTCCAGAATTCGGCACTTAACACTAGGTTCCCTCTGCCTACCCTTCTTTTGGATAAAATCTGTATTTATATGTAA
>HE669666.1:5294-19292 GCA_000313835.2 Heliconius melpomene melpomene
ACTTTCTGCGAAATAGTACCTATTTAATTTTCTTGAACGTATAAGAAACATTGTATACGGTGAATTTTTACATAAAATTATAGTTTTATTATTTTTTCATACGATAATAAATATTTTTTAAACATACTTACATATTAAGTATGTAGTTTTTGAAGACATATACCTCGTCAGTTACAACGATGTCAGTGTTACTTTATATTCTTTTATAAGAAGAAATATATGAAAATAATTCATATTAAATTATTAATAATATCCATTCCTTTTGAAACTAAATAATGGTTCTAAAAAATCACGTAAGCTATCTATCAGTCTAGTTTTAATCAAACTCATAAAACCATTTAATGTTCAGTACAAATAATTAAACAGATTTAATACAGTATCAGAAATGCATCCCCTTTTGAAATGAATAAGCTCATTATTGCCGCTACGCACTACAGAGGGTATATATTATAATATAACACCTGAACGACTACGATTAAGCATAATGAGAACAAAACCTTTTGTTGCCATTCAACCACCGATATTAATAAAAAAAGGATAGTGACTAGTCCTTTGTTGTACATGTTTACTCTGTGGAATGACATGAATGTTTAACAGTAAAAAAACGAAGGTGCTGGATCAAAATTGCTATTAATATCGGAAATGCCAAAACTATTTCTAAATCTAGGAAATAGGAGTTATTTTTCTGTGATTTTAATTATTTTGTAGATATCTAAAAACAGATGAATGCAGGTGTAGAATCTGATCGGTGACCTGTGACTTCTAGTTGTGTGGCTAACTATGATTAACATGTTTAGTTTGATCTGAAGAAATTTTTGGAATTGTAGATCTGGAAGCTATTTTAGTTCAAAGATAGTACAGAAGTGT
Organism: Heliconius melpomene melpomene; assembly: GCA_000313835.2. Lineage (NCBI taxonomy): Eukaryota > Metazoa > Arthropoda > Insecta > Lepidoptera > Nymphalidae > Heliconius > Heliconius melpomene. The sequence continues at coordinate 6,162 of HE669666.1, forward strand.
TGTATTTCCGTTAAGAATTCCTAAAGACGTTCATAATTAAGATATGCCGTTACAGGTTTTTGTCAAATGATTAATATATATATTTATTTGTTTTAAAACAAAACATAGTAAATCTAACTACTGCTAGACACAAAATGCATACAAAACGAGTAGTTCATTAAGAAAAGACCAGTAAGATCATTAAAAGTAACAATGAGAGAGCAGAAGCCGTTTGAAAGAAAAAAATATACAACTGGACACATCAGTCGTGACGATGCATCTACAAAAGATCTTTAAAAAAAAAACAATGCCTTTCAAAGGGCACAAAGTTGACAATACCAACAATAGAGTCTATGGGAAAGACACAAAAGTCGTCTATATTTATGAATTGTTTGTTTAGCTTCTAAGAGGTGACGGCAGAAATAAATAGCGCTTATACAAGATGTAACCCCATCTTCTGTGAAACCAGTATTTTAAGATCTGCCCATGCTTGTAGTTTAAGGTAGCGGGAGGTCACCAGATTACGGTGTTTAATCCTGTTTTTCAATGTTCTAATTGCCATTATAATGATACTTGAAACGCTCGACGTGTATAATATTACGTGGATTTGGAAATAATTTATTAAATAAATGTCCATTGGTGTGCTTGCAGTAATTTGTAATTTACGTTTTTTCGGCATTTTCCTATATTTTCTTATACAATCAAGAAATTATACGATGGGATGGATGGATGAAGGGATGGTCAAACGATATCTGAACAGGGAAAAAAACATGAAAATAAAATAATATGATACTTTAAATTTGCCATTTGTACTTTTATTATTTATTTCGTTTTACTGTTACTACAAATGGAAGTACAGTTAAGACTGTTAATGAAAGTTTGCAGATGCAGGTTCAGAGAACCTAACGTCAATTTACTTGGCCTTCCTTATTTTGCCCGAATTCAATTCATTGCTTGTTGAGTGGAGGAACTCAACGCCGCTATTTATCTTGTAAATTCGGGAAAATTAAAATCATTACGAATATTATTATAGTTTATAGAGAGATTAGAATGTGAAGTAATAAATATTTTCTTACCAAACAACTTTGATTCAGACTTAATTGGCGTAAAAGAGTAAATTACGTTCAACCATTTATGTGAAAACAAGTAGCAGCACTAACACTTTAATAGACTTAAAAGCGACCGGTCTAACGTATTTGATGATTCATCTATCACATTAATAAACTTTTTTATTGGAACACCTTTGTTTAGCCCTTTTGTGTGTGGACCAAAAATTATGCATGGATCGTCCATTAACTTCTTCAGTTGGCTATTGTAATTTTGGCTATGCTAATCTTCGTCCCGGAAATTCCGGACTGTGACTGATTGGCTTAAAAAAGTTTCTCATAACCCTGGAGAACCCACGGTCATCCGAGGTGCGAGTTGTGAATAAGAATTTGCATATCGTTACGTAAGCTATTTCTGGTGTCTTTGTTGGTATGTTAAAATAATATCTGTGATTAATGATGAGGAAAAGAAAGGCAACGGTTAGTTTTGGAATGTAAATTTTGAATATCTTTTTGTAGAAAAAGATTTTTATGTCCTGCATTAATTTATAAATATTTCTTGTATAGATAAGTATAGATAAAACTATGCAATAGCTTATTTAGCATTATATTATGAATCTATTTAGATATTCACCTACGAGTACTCAAAAGGAAGAAAAAAGAAGATGAAGTTTAATAAAACGTTTAGTAGTTTAATAAAACAGAAGTTTAATAAAACGCCATAAAAGTATATTCCTTTTTGAACTTACATTATCAAAAAAATATTATTATTTAATTATTACATAATAATCAGAGTGGCGTGCAGCAAAACCGAACTCGCTAATAACATAATCTGTCCCAACCCTTCCGTCACCGCGATCCCGACCGCGGGGCTTTAATAATGTATCCGCCATTAGTTGCCCACAGATGCTGGGACCATCTTCGAGTAATTCTAATTGCATGGAAAGGGTTCAAAAGGATTACACTTACGAATTTTCACTCTGTTTTTACTTGACATTGATGTTTTATGAAATGAGTCCGCTTTTGTATACTTGCGTTTGAAAAAGGCTACTGAAACAAAAATATAATAATATTTTATCTTCATAATATATCACAGTTATTATCGTTGTTGCTTAGTTGAGATTAGAGCTGTACGAAAGCTTTATCCCGCATACAAAAATATTGGCAAAGAGGACTTAGTGTTAAGAAACTCCGTTGTGAATTTTCCGCCTGAATGGCGTAGTTTGTCGTACGAGTACAAGAGTGGAGAAATGAAAATAATTCATTCGAGTAACAATTATGGATTTTTTCCGTTCATATTACCAAACAAATGCAAAATAAACAGAAACAATATAATAGTTACCCACTTTTTCTTCAGATAATGCATAAAAAATAAAAAGAGGATATAACAAAGCCATTAGCAACTTCAAAATATCCATTTCGGAGGCAGGACACATAATTAATTTTTGACGATGTTGAAAGAGTGGTTTTTTAAAGGCACCGAGTCACAGAAGGTGCCCGGACACAGCTGGGCTAGTATTACGCTAATCTGTACGGCGTCGCACTTGTTAAATATTAACGCAGTCTAATTACAACCGCCTGCCACCCCACACTCTAATGGCTTTTAAAACTGATTCCCGCCCCGAAGGATGCGTATTTGATGACAACTTTCGTCGTTTTGCTGGCTTTAGAACGAGGGCGGCGGGAAAACTCTACACTTGGTCTTTTGCACTTTAATCTCTTGATGTCTATATCCATTTCTGCGTACAGTCCTTACCTTGTTTGTTTCTTATATGTTGGAACAGTAATGGATTATGTAGTGGCGATAATGCAAGTGTTATTACGAGGATAGCGAGCTGCAATGGCATTAGACATGTGTAATGGTTTTAAGGTTGAGGGTTTGACACTTAGCGGGAAACTCCTTGTTGAAAACTTAATTGGGGCTGAGCTATAATGCATTACGTTTCGAGTTAAATGAATCTTAGGTATAGACAGAAGAAAATATATTGCAAATAATAATATATTTTTCTATTTGATTTCCATATATTCCTCGAACGTGGAATTTGGAATATTGCATATATAATAGCAGTTTCATTTAATTGAGCAAACTTCTTATTTATTATGAAAGTAACATTATAAATATTAAATAGATTTTAATTGAATTCAATAAAATTTATGACTAATTTGTATAACTAGACATTATAAAGCTACAGTTTGAGGCAAAAATGCAGTGATGAGTTCCTACCTAAAAAAAATATAGCTACAATTTCTAAACTACCAGGCGGTGCTGTAACGGGAGCTTCAGAAATACAATTAATAAGTAAGAACCATGTGAAATGTATCTTTACTTTAAAATTTCGGTGAAAGACCACTAAACAGCCATAATTAATGATATCGTGACAGTTTAGGTTATTTGTTCAACTGGCCGCCGGGAAACAGTGTGCAAACAGGTTCTAAGCAAAAGGGACCGTCCAACGGTAACAACTACATATTTATGCTTCGCTAATGGTACTGACAATCATTCTGCACCATTAGATGTATCATTAGCAGCACCGTTTTATTTGTTGTTTGTTTTCTTAAAGTCGCCGGTCGCAGTGACCGTCGCAGCCGTTTTCGGGTTGAAATCATTAATCAGAGAAGACGTGAGTTTCAGATTCGGGACAAAAGTTTTTTGATTAACAGTAAGCAAATATGGGAACGTGGGCGCTGCATTGAATGCCGCGTCGCTGTCCGGGGATTGCTTTATTAATGATTGTGGGAGACTAGTGATTTTGTGGAATGATATGGTTTGGATGATACGTGTCTACAGCGATGTAATCTTAGTAAAATTTAAAATATTATACGTATTTCAAAAATATTATTTTAATAGAAAAAAATATATATTTACAGTAGGAAATACGAGGAAGCTTCTACTACAGCAGTCACTTCGATACGGTTGTAAAAGGATTAACTTTCAATTATTGTCATATGTCTCTAAGTGAGTGGAGAGTAAAAATTGATATAATAACAAGAGTTTTCTTTCTATTTACTCCATAAAGAATACAATGCATAAAATAAATAAATAAAAAAATATGACAACTGTCAATTTCTTAAAGTAAAAGGCATGTCTACTATAACAAAAATAAAATGTAAAACAGGGTGCCAGTGGGTTCGTTCACTTGTTTTACGTGACTTGTAAATGTCACGACATCTGTCACGGCGTGACATGTCTTATCTTGGGGGTAAAAAAAGCCCCGTGGGTGATTTTCGCGGAAAATGGCACAGAGGGCTTTAAATGTATTTATGACTTTGTAAATTGGTACAATTTTCTTTAAGATTTTTGATTTTTTTAGGGGTACGTTTTAATATTTATTCGCCTATTCAATTTTAATACTTTTAAAACATTGAAATTTAATGTTGAAAAATATTAAAAGAGAACAGAGTGATTCGGAGCTTTTCTTAGTAGTTTAGTAGTATTTTTTTACTATACATAATAAGTACTCCTTAGTGTTTATTAATAACATTTAATTAGGTCGGTTCAACGTTCTTGTTCTTAAGTAATTGCTTAACCTCCTGTATTCAATGTTCTTTAAGCACTGGTCTCCGCTTCATTTTATACCAGGTTGCCTCCCTATCGACTGGAGAGTTTTTAAGGTAACCTGTAACTCACCGTTCACTCCTCGCTTTTGGTATCTGCAATAATATTATTATTCTGTCATTTCGGTTTGATTAGACTCTATATTCTTGAGTACATCACATACACATGTATTGCGTTAAACCTCTTCCATTTTTAGAGGCCCAAAGTCTTGGCTACTAGCTGGGCAACTGCCATCCTCAGTTTATTAAATACTTCAATATTTAATCTAGTAAAACATTCTTACCATATTTATGATTTCTTATATTTTGAAATCGTTTTGCTAAGTGGATGTTGACGTATATATGGGGCCGTTGGGGTCGTGTGGCTTTTGTTTTTTCACGTCCACGCCAATTTCGTCATTTGTTACAGGGAGACACAAGATTTTTATCAATAAATTGGTATAAAAATATTATATTAATTGTGGTTTTTTACCTTACATTTGTTCCTAAGAATTTTATAAGCATTATTCTTTGCACATTTGTCGCTCTTCAAAGTATAACTAAGTTACTCTAATATGTATTTGTTTTACACTCTATGGATAGACAGATACACGAGACGATAGCTTAAACGTATCTTCAATTTATATATGAATTATACATAATTTAAATTTCGCTATCTTAAATTAATTAATTATTCCCCAAAAATAAATTTTCAATATTTCACATACAAAAATCAATTTGTATAATTAAATTTCACATAACTTCCGACAAAAACATTCTACTAGTATACTAGTATACTACAGAAGTAATATTTTTTTATCTTTCCTATCTTCAGACGTATCTCTCCGATATAACGCGTCTGTTGTCGGAAAGCAATAAATTTCATTAGGGTCGGTGTTTCGGCGCTAAAACAATGTGGGGGGGACGCGGGATAAATTGTCACTTGCGATAGATAGATGTTGTACAGAATGTGGTTTTTTGTGACAATCAACTTAAAAAGCTTCTACTTATACTCGTATATACTTAGCTATGGGATTTTTTTTGGGTTGTTTCTGTAAGAACATTTTTGTTTCGTTTTAGTTTGTGGGGCTTTCAATTTGCTTGTAGATGTTGACTTTCTCTGGTTTTGTAGTTTCTAAGTCTTTGAAAAATTTGGAAATCGCATTGCTTTTTAGTTTCGTTTTAGCTATTAAAGTAAGGTATGTATAAGGTTTTTAGTTTAGATTTTTATAAATATTTAATTTGACGAAACCGGGTAACCGGAAACGCCGGACTTCGGGCATTGTTAAAGAATATTATATAAAAGCCGACGTGATGCAGTGGTACAGCGTCTGACCATCAACACGACGGTTGTGAGCTCGATTCCGTCTATTTTCATATTCTCGCTATGGTTGCGATATAAACGATATTGAATTTCGCCGCTTTACAAAATGTCTTGAAAATTGGGCAATCCGTAGAGAATGTTGTTCGTGTAATGATTGTCTTGACACCAGCTTCCCCTTAGGCTCCCCTCTTTTTGACGTAAAACTATATCAACAAAGAAAACTCTATAACATTATTTTGTATCGTAAAACTAATTGTTTTATAACAAACATAAATTCTAATCTAACAAAATCCGATAAATATCTATCTACAATAAACAGAAATCTTTTGATATAACACATCCTTTCTCACCGACCTGTCAAACGTCCATACATTCTGAAACATACGTTAGAGCCTTACATCTAGTTAACTACGACTTTGTACCGTGAAATATATCTAATGTTACTTAACGATCGATTATATTAAATATTTGAACCATTGCTGGGTTTTCTTTATATCAATATATTGTATTTATAATAAAGGGGTAATGTATGGTGTGTTTTTGTGGAAGATAGTGATGGATGCGATGGTGTAACGTGTGACTGTCAATCACAATCAGGCGCGACCACCCGCGCGATTAGTAACAAAAATGTATGGAAACGCTATCTATTTTCATATATATTTCTTTTGTTTTTAATGTTATTTAATCGTTATAATATAAAATTTCTCTATATTAGATTTTCTATTATTACGAAAAATCGTTTTTAGAAAATTTGCTGTTTTTCATTACTATTTCATCTAATATCATCATATTTTTAATGTAAGAATCTTTACTTTACTAATAATATACTCTGCCACATATAAAAAAAGCAATATTTATAATAATTAGCTACATATATTAAATATATTATTTCAAAATTCTGTGCTCTATCTTCTAAGAGTCTCCATGCTTCCTCTGTCCATAGGTGTAGCGCGTCGTTTACTAGATACCCGCTGTCTGTCTGTCTGTCTTATCGCTTGAATCTCGAAACATGCATCACAATGCCTATAAAAAGTACACCTAAGTCTATCTATTAGTATGTATTTTGTTTCCTACGTGTGTATGTATAGCGAATTGTATGTAATCAAAATAGTTTAAAGTTATTTTAACTCCAGAGCTTTTAAGGAGATGTTGCAATAATGATTATATAACTACAGGTTACTTTATATTCATAGATATCAGGTATAACTGAAATATGATTGAAAGGCACGTTTTTTCAACGAAATAGAACATGTAATTAATATTTTTTTAAGCTTCACTTTTTATTTTGCACATAGCTGCGCAAGGAAAGGGAAGAACCTGAAAACCTAGTTTTAACTCCATTCCCATAATGACACTTCCGTTCCCATTTTCCACGGATTTCTGGACGCATTATGTGGGGAGTTCAACGCCGTGCTTTGCCTCGTTACCTAGCGCGGAGATGAAATTATTACAAATATCATATACTCCGGTGGAAATCGAACTCACAACCTGTCCCATTTACTGTCACATGTATGTGTGCGACGACTGGCCTCAAAATTGTGCAACATATGAACAAATAACAGTTTCATTAAAGTTAAATAACTCTACTTAAGTTATATCTTCATTCACGACATATCCACAGCTATACCAAACCTTTGTAACCCAACGAATACCTATCCGTCAAATCAGGGACGCTCAAGTTCGAATCAATCCGCGGAGTTTGCGCCTGTACGGGTACAGGAGCAGCTCGCGGGTCGAGGGGTCGCGACCTCCGACCCCATTGGGCGACCCCTGCCACGCCCAACGCCCTGCTGAAACTGAAATAACCTATAATTTACAGAAGTTTAGTATATATTGACAGTAACCTGTGAAATTACCTAAAATCTAAAGCAGGTTAGTATATATTGTCCATTTAATGAAGACTGAGGTATGCCTTTCAAAATTTAGGTAAGGAAAGTCGGTCTTACTTATTCGGAAGCTGACATGTTTGTTTGGTTGAATGCGCTAATCTCGTTAACTAATGGTTTGTCGTTTAAATTGAAGAAATATTTCTATGTCGCATCCACAAGTCCAATTACTGATGAAAGCTTATGTCATGTTATTTTCATGGAAGTTAAGCTTATTTATAGGTTTTTTTTACAATTTTGTTATTTAAAATTCAGAATTAATACAATTATTAAAAAAAAAATGATATTGTAATGTTAATAATATGAAGTTTAATACATTTTATAGTCAACATTCCAAACAGTTTACAGTAATCTGTAGTAACGATTGGGCGAGTGGTAAAAACTCAAATTATACGCGCCTATAAAATGCCTTTACACAGATTTTATATCAATAAAATATCTTATATAGTAGATTTAAAATAAGATAAATATATAGTAGCTATTAAGATTTAAAATAAAGTTGGGCAAAAATTTAATTAATCTCAAAATTATTATATATCCGCATTGAACAAAGTGCGGGGTTGGGTTACGCCACTAAAAAAGCAATGTCTCGGTTTTAAATATAGGCGAAAATTTAAGACCATAAAATCTCGATATCAAGTTCTTATTTGTTCTGATATGCAGGCTAAAATGTAAAATTGTATTAAAGTAGATAAAATGTTATATTCGGTTCATATTATTTAAGATAGATGCAAATTCGATATTTCTAGATGAAGTAGAAACTAGGAATGTTGATGAACACTATGTTTCTATTTTATAATATTTTTTTAGTTTCATCATGATTTTTACAGAATTTGAACCTACTATCCGCATAAAACTACAGTTCCAATAGCAATTCGGGCCTGAATCTTTACACTATTTACTCGTACAGTTAACAAACACTAATTGCGATGAATCACGATTTGTAACGTGACGTGACGTCAACGCGAGCGTGACGGGCGGTGGATGACATTCGACCTGAACGGATCCAGTTCGACACACCTGCCTGTGACGTGACGGTTTAGTTGCGAAATTAGGCTATGTGAATATGGTGATAGAATATAATAATTAAAAAAATTGACTCCGAAAGTTCGTGTGAGGTCAGTCGTGTGGGTTCGATTCCCACTCGAGGAAATGAAATATTTAATATTTTCATTTCATTGCTCTGGTATGGAGATAAAGCGCGACGTTGAGTTCCGCCATTCAACACCCAGTACCTCTGAGGTGTCTTAATGGGAACAGAGTATCTTAGCACTAGGTTTCCAGGTTCCTAGGTCCTAGGTCCCCTGCTAGGTGAAGCTAAAAAGAAATAGCTAAAACTTATTTATAATTAAGAGACTGCACTCTTCCAAATACTAAATTTATGTTTAAACCCACTCCAGTACAGCAGGTGGCATGTTTGTTCACAGGCGGTCAAATGTTCTTGATTGTTTTACATTTTATTTTATGTTTCTATTCTTGATTACTAAAACTAACATATGTGTGCATATTTTAAATATTCTTGTAATTTCTACTTTATGAGATGTTAACAACCTCAAAGTAACAGCGGTAAGATATTAATTATTCTTATTAGCATATGTACTTCCTATAATATATTAGTTTTAAAGATATTTATGATGTAATTCATTAGTGATGCATCGCGGTGCACTTGTTAAGTGTTTGGCGATGATTGTGGGTTCGATTTTTTTCTAGGGGAATGATTATGTTTAAAATATTTTTTATTTCTAAAAATTATTTGGTTGTTGTTATTAAGAATTGTGTAATATCATTTCCAAATATTAGTGACTAGCGGATGCGCGCAGCTTCGCTTGCATATTTAAGGGTGAATTCTAATAACCCATGAAACATGTGTTCAATGAAATATTTTTAGGAGTCTAAATTTCAAATTTTATAAAAATCGGTGGCGTTTTAAAGATGTTTCCATACAAACTTTCAACCCCTTACTTGCACCCTTAGGGGGAGAATTCAAGAAAACCATGAAACATGTGTTTAGTTAAATACTTTTAAGAGTCTGAATTTCAAATTTTATAAAAATTGGTGCCGATTAAAAAAAATTCTATACAAACTTTCAACCCCTTATTTGCACCCTTAGGGGGAGAATTCTATAAAACGATGAAATACGTGTTCAACTAAATACTTTTAAAAATCTAAATTGCAAATTTTATAAAAATCGGTGCCGATTTAAATTTTTTTCCATACAAACTTTTAACCCCTATCTCACCCCTTTAGGGTTAAAATTTTTCAAAATCCCTTCTTAGTGGATGTCCAGATTACAGAAGTAAACATCTGTCGAAATTTCACGTTTCTACGCACAGCGGTTTCGGCTGTGCGTGCGTCTTACCTCAGTCAGTGAGGACAAGTCCTTTTATATATATAGACTAGCGACCCTCTTGCGGCTTCGCCCGCTTTAACTACTGGATTATTCATGTAATGTGTGTTTGCAAAGCACTTAAGATAATGTGAAAATTAATTAAACCCTAATGCAACCCACATTTTTGTAGTTTCAATAAGGATTTTCCAATTGTTTTACACAGCAAGGATTTTTTAGTAGGTACCGTAATTTTAAATCTGTGCTACTAATCTTTTCAAGTACTTATTAAAATATATTTAAATGACTATTTTTAGATAGTTAAATGACTACTTTTAAACGGAAGAAATTATAAACAAAAACCTACCTACTAATAACTACTACAAAAAATGTGAAACCAAATATATCGCGCTTAAATAATACATTCAACTCCAATTATCCAATACGTGCAAACACATCTAACTAAATCTTTGTTGCTATAGAGGCAGCCGGGTTTTTTTTTTCAAGCTTGTGGTTAATGCTGAAGGGGTTATTCTGTCCCTGATGGAAAGCAGCACGACGTGGCTGCCTGTGAGGAAAATTAAATAGAATGCATGGGCCGGGAATCGAACCCGGGCCGCCCGCGTGGCAGGCGAGCATTCTACCACTGAACCACCGATGCGTGTAAGGCAAGTGGGCACGGCATTTTTTTGATACTGTTACAACTTCTAAAGTACTTATTAAATTGAAAAACAGTAAAAGACAGTTTTGATCTACATTAAATGGCCAACGTAACTAATGTACTTATTTATATGCTGAGAGTAAGGGATAAGTGAAACTTGAGTAACATACAGCTGATGTGTCAACGGCGGGATGTGTCAACAATTAAATGCGTTTTTCTGTAAAACTATTCGCAATTTCGAAATATTGTAAAAAGCAAATTTTATCTTCGTTTAACGTAGAAAATTAATAAAGTATTTTAAAGGATAAGGATTAATACCATTATGGAAATATATCCCTCACAATAAAAAATATATTGAAATTATTATTTTTAGTACAGAAAAATAGATCACTACGCGTTATTCTTAAAAGATACGAATATGCTCTCGCGGACTTTTTTGTTAGATCTTATTAAGAGGAACAATACTCCAGTACATTTTTTTCTTATGTAGTACTTACCATTAGAGCAGCGCATGCGCGAAAGTGTCTCAACGGGTAGGACTTTATACACATTTATCGTATTTATGTTAATTTACATAAGAATGTACAAATAATAAACTATATATAAACCTTCTACGAAAAACACTCGACTTAATGGTGAAGACCGCATCAAAATCCGTTGGGTGGTTTGGAAGAAGAAGAGTTAGAAACAACAGACAGACACGAAAAGCGACTTTGTTTTATAAGATATAGGATAATAAAAAATGCAGTGACATATTATTCTTAAGTTTAAAAAAAAATTAAAAGAAGTATTAATTATATTTTTTTAATAATATATTTATTGTAATATAAAACAGTCACCACACTTATTTCCTTACTTATCAAACCTTCACCAGACGTATAATTTCATAGTAATTAATTAAAAAAAATCGATTATCTCCACAGAAATTATATTAACTTCAATATCTTTGAAGAAATCAAAGCAATTAAATAATTATTTTTATAATTTGTTCTCGTTAAACTTGATATAAATAGTCTTATCAGCATGGGATAGATAAAAAAGTTTAAACAATGATGCCGTCTTACGTGATTGGGAACCCTTGAATTGTTTATTACACGCGATGGTTAGGGGTTCAAATCGTTATTCGTAGCCTATATTTTTAAAAATTTATTATCATTTAATATTTCAATAACAAATTGCAATAAAAACAAGCAACTTTTAAAGAAAACGTATTAAAATTTATGTAAATTGAAATGAATTTAAAGCATGTAAGAATGTCGATGTAACTCGATAAGAACGAATTGGCATCGGCTGACGGTTTTCAGAGGTGCGGGTTCGAGTTCTTCTACGTTAAAAGTTTATGTTTATTACCTTAATTTTTAAATAACAGTTAAAAAAATTATCTATATCTATTACTATTTTTCTTATTTATTTAAAAATGAAAATGAAATATACATTTTTAAAAACTTTGTCCTATTAGTATAAACAAAAAAAAAGTCAGTGCGTGAACCAGTGTATGGGAATTCAGTAAATGCAACAGGTGCGCACGCGATCTGTGATTTGCGCCCACGTACAAATGTATGGACGGGGCACACGTGGGAACGCGGCGGTGGTCAAAGTTAACTTAAATTAAGTATATTAGTTAGATTTTTACACCACCTGTATATCCTGTAGTTGGTGAGAAAATCCTACTGCCTCTCCATTAGGGAGACACTATTGACATTTCTAATTAATTTGACTGATTTGATTTGAAAGCCTTGTAACCTAATTGAGAAAACAGCATATTGATTTTGATTTGGAGAATTTTGTTGATTTAACTCGTTTGCCAGTTTTGGTGTTTTGGTGTACACTCATGAAGCATTATAGGCCGAGATGCTAAGAAACTCTGCTTCTCATTTTCCACCAAATTTTTGAAAAATTGTGTTTTGAGTGGCTGAACTCATCGCCAGCCTAGCCCAGCGAAGAAAAGTAATCCATATCAAATATAATTCATGTGATAATTCTCATAAATAAAATTTAATTAATTTAATTCAAAATATATAATATACTACTTAATAAAAGGAAATAAAACTAAATGATTCATAAAGACATTTTTGTTTATTTGTCAATTACGTTTCATACAGCTTCAAACACACCGACTCTATACTTACACCCTCTGTACAATTATTGCGAATAAATACATTGCTTCTCTTTTACACGTACAGATTTGGCAGGAGTTTCACAACAGTGAAAAAGTAGAAAATATATAGTTTTTTTTAAATGTGAGTTAAAACAATCATCGAAATCTTTTTCTTATCATCAAATAAATTATGCATGTAGGAGTTTCAAATTTCGTATTTCAAAAACAACAGTGCAATAGAAAAAACAACAAAATCAAAATATAGAAAAATAATGTG
>HE669666.1:42409-54657 GCA_000313835.2 Heliconius melpomene melpomene
AATGAAATGGAACCACCAAGAGGCTCTTCTGAATACGACAAATTATATAAACTGAGACCCCTCCTCACAGAACTGAACAAGGTTTATCAGAGAGAAGCATTTAATTCTGAAGTACAATCAATTGATGAATGTATGGTGAAGTTTAAAGGTCGAAGTTCGTTAAAGCAATATATGCCGAAAAAGCCCATCAAGAGAGGATTTAAAGTCTGGGCAAGGTGCGATGCAAAAACCGGGTACTTCTACCAATTTGAAGTTTATACTGGAAAAGGCGACAGCACGGAAAATGAAGGATTAGGATACAATGTTGTCATGAAACTCTGCAGTAGTGTACCAAAAAATACTTTAGTCGCATTTGATAACTTTTTTACTAAGTTGTAATCTTATGGAAGATCTTTATGATAAAAAGATTTATGCAGTAGGGACAGTCAGATGCAATAAAAAGATCTACCTGATATAATAAAGAAAAAGCAACCAAAACCATTGCGATTGGAAAAACATCAGTTTGCAGCTGTTACTGCAGAGCCAATCACAGCCATTAAATGGCTTGATACGAAAGAAGTCGCTATACTTACGACAGCCCATCAGCCACTAGATACAATGCTTGTAAAGAGGACCCAAAAGGATGGTTCTAGAGCAGACATTCTTTGCCCGAAAGCAATTGCTTCGTATACACTTAGCATGGGTGGAGTTGATCTATTCGATCATTTTAGATCATCGTATCCAATAAGCCGTAAATCACGAAAATACTGGATGAGACTTTTCTTTTTTTTGTTCGATGCATCCATAATAAATGCATATATTACCTACAACTATACACATGTTGCGACCCTTCACGGACACCGAGAATTTAGGTTACGCTTAGCACGTGCCCTAATAGATAATCACACAACACGGAAAGGTAAAGCACAAACAGGTGTACTTTTTAAAAAAAGATAAGAAAGGGGGTAGGTTGAATGTGGGCATACACTTGCCAGAAGAGACTAATACTTCAAAAGGTGTCGCTTTTGCAGTACCAAACAGAAAGAACAGAGAACAAAAATACAATGTTCCGCCTGTGGAGTAGCTTTGTGTGCTAAAAATTGCTTCAAAACCTTTCACACTGTTCCACCTCAATAATATTATTTTTCTTAGTAATTAAGTTTCAGTTTATATTAAAACTATATATCATTCCTAACGTTGTTGTTTCATTTTATAACTTTATTCACTCATATTACAGTATTTTTTTCAATTTTATTATATAAGACAAAAAAGAAACAAGTAAAGTAGGAGCAACTTACATGTATAGAACTTGTAGTAAAAATATATCAAAAGTTGAGAGCTATTCCGGATAATGGGAAATAATTTCCCACTTAATTATATTTTGCTTTGAAATACCGGATACTGGGAAATAATTTCCCACTGCAAAACCCCCATTTCCCCCCTTTTTATAAAAAAAAGGAGTTGTTTTTCGAAATCTACGGCACCCACTTACCTAAAAGCCGTGACCAGATTTCAAATTACTCGAAAAATAAAGTTTGTTTGATTAAGGGTTAAAAAACATGTGATTTCAAATTCGGTAGAAAGTGGGGAGCGCAGGGTTGCCTACCCTGCTGTTTGCGGGATAGAGCGTGAAGCTGATTGTATTTATTTAAAAAAAATCTAGTAGTTACATTGCGTCGTAATATCACACTAATGATTTGACTCTTTAAATTAACCCTAAAATTACTTTAAGTAGTGATTTTTTAGAACTGAACCACCACTTCCTACAGCATCACTAAAAATCCACACAGAACCACCATATTCCAGTAATGAACGCGTGTCGAATTCCTTCAAAACGTCAAACTGAAGGGTGACGAGTGACAACGAAATTAATTAATTCCTTGTATCAGTATCAGTGCGAGCGCTGAATATTCATGTGGTCACAGCTCGTTAGGTCGTTGGTCAGTATCAACAAGAGGGTTCGGGGTGCTGTATCAATACGTCATATGCATATGAAACTGGAGGTTGAGACAGACGGACGTTTTTATACATATATTATGTTTGTTTTTTGGTTTCTTATTTTTTACATTATAATTTTGTTCACCTACTAAATGAAAATAACTTTTGTCATTTGGCCTATGATGGTTTTGGTTCATATTTCCTTAATTTTTTGTAAATTTTATATGAAATGCAAAATATCATTTTAAAATTTATGAGAAATGAAGAGAGTTGAGTTTGATGAAATGATGAAAGGAAAACCAAAAAATATAGTATTTTTGAAATATTCATCAATTATAATGCACATAAAATGAAAGGAACTTTTGATCTCCCTTTACTAATGAGCAAACAGACGGACCACATCAAACATTAATGTGCATACTTGTTTATATGTATATACCTATTACTTTTTGCGAAGCTTAGACGATGTCATTTAATTTTAGGCAAATAATTGTGCGACATAAAACATCAAATGTATGCACATTTAGTTAAGGAAACTTTCTGTTACAGGTAATTCATTTATTGTATTTGAGTTTTTTATAAAAATTTATGTTTGTACCCATAAATAAATATATGGGTACCATAGGAAATTGTTACCTAAGTTGACATTATTTAGTTAATTTGTCTAGACAACAAAATTGGTGTTGGCTTTGACAAGCCATCTTACATCATCTAGACTATAAGATGCTTGATGCTCTCTCTTTTTACAAAGAAAAACATGGGGTAAAAGGGAGTCTCAGAACAGACGAATGATATAATTGCTTTGTCATAACAATATTAGCATACAAATAAAGATTTTATGACAACAATTCTAAGAATATTTGCAAGGGCGGTGTAAATCTTTAGTATTTCTCTTATCCTCCTAACTAACAAGTCAACCGAGATAACCTAATCTGTCTATTACAAGTTCTGCAAATGTTAATTGGTGTTTTACATTAATTTTGTCTAATCATCTTTTAGAAAGCTACTATATATGACAAGTGGACCACTGACGTCAATGTTTCAATTTACTATGATATTTTTTTATATATATTTTATTCAGGAGATTGATTTTTAATAAAATAACTGAAAAACGTATTTGTGTGTTTTTTCTCTCATATTAAAAACGTTTGAATTTTACGGTTTACTTACATAACAAAAAAAAAACTTAATTATGTGCTCGTCTTGTGTCGTTAACTCCGTAAAAATTGTTTATTCCAGAACAAAGAATATAATATATTGTCATGAAATAATTATAATTAAAATTAAAACTTTTCATAAAAAAAATGCACGAAATTGATATAGTACCATTCTAAAGTTATACGATACGGTACGATATAATTATAAGCCTTCATCCCCCGACAGTTGGACAAACACCCCCGCGGGGTGACGTCTTTTTATCGGCTAGGGACCGCAAATTTCTATTTGCATATCAGTGCACTCATAAATCTCTGTTTCACTTATTAGCCCCTTTTGCTGGCAGGGTCGGTACAGGGTTAGGTTAGCTATAGGTATATATCTATATTGTGATATTATAAAATTACTGGTCGAGGCATTTTGTTAGTAGAATATTTATTTTTTATGTTTTCGTTGTATAGCAGTGTAGGCAGAGCGTACATAGTGATAAGACACTCTGTTCACCGCTATATTTCCAGTTTTCGAAACATTGCGTATTGAACGGAATGGCTGATCTCAACTTTGTTTTGTCTTGGCTAATATTGCCTTGGTTGTATCTCATGAAGTAATAGATAAACTTTATTAGTCATATAATTATAATTACAAATTAAACCGTGTTTATAATAGAAAAAAAAGATGGAATGGTTAAAATGACCATATGCAGTGATTACGGGTCTAAATTATTTCCCTTTGTTCGACATAATAGCCAAAACATGATATTAACCCACCGTTGTCAACAAAATGTTTCTTCTTTAAATTTCTGTATTTTGTTGTGTGCAATAAAGAATATAATTAACTTTGGTTATCAGCATGCACGCTCTAAGAAACACATAATTCTTAAAACTAAATGTAGTTACTAGTAAAATGGTAACTTTTCTTAAATATAAATAAAAATTATAAATAACTTAAAAATTTTAAATTAAAAACTATAATAAATTACTTAATAATACAAAAAAAAAACAAATAAACCAACTTACGTGTTAAGTTAGAAAAATGTCCCACGAAGAGATTAGTAGGTGCAGTGTTAGGTGACCTAGTTACTATGGGTGAGGTGCTCAGAACAGAAGAATGGTTAGTAATGTTTATGTATTAATGAACCGACACCAAAAGTAACCGACAACCCTTTTTTTTATTTAAAAGTACAGAGAGAACGTAGTGACTTTCTGTACACTTAAATATTTTTAAGTAAAAAACATTCAGCATGCAGGAGTAAAAAAAAATGTAAAGCACACTCCTCCAATTCCTTTTTTTATTTCGAATAAAAAGTAAAAATACTTGTTTTTTAAGCTTCACATCTATAGAAGTTATTATTTAGTTTATAGTAGAACAAACCGTGGCGTAGTAGAATTCAACGTCGCAAAAATCAAGGCTAGGAAATGATAATAATCAATTTGCCCGAGTGAGGACTCATTGTACCACTGCGGTATTGATGGGTTAGTTTTATATTTCTACAATATTTTATTAGGTTATTAGTATAGTATTTCCTACTTTAATAATTGAATTCTGTAATAGGAAGTTTAAAAAACTTGTATGATCAAAGAAATATTTAAATGTTTTCATTTCCCCGCCTTGGTAACGAGGCAAAGCGCGGCGTTGAATTCCGCTACTCAACGAATGTGAGTCAGTCAAAGATGTCAGTCTACCCTGTTAAGATATGTACGAGATATGTAAGAAAAAAATAATAAAGTAAAAAATTCTAAATCAGTAGCTGAACAAACACAAGCCTTATATAAAAAAATAAAATAATATAAAAATAAAAAATATTCTTTTCATGCAGTATTTTAAGATTTTATTTACACACACATATAACAAATATTACACACATATGTAAGTATATAGGCTAAACATTTCACTAAATCATGCATCAGTCATAGATTAAAAATATGCAAAATATCAAAATACAAAAACAACCTTTTTATATTAAATTTGTACATGTAAATTTATTTCTTTGAATGGAACTTCATTTAACAATTAAATACTTTAAATGGTCTCTATTGTTTTTAGAGTTAATTTGTACTCGTGTATGTATGTACATACAATATACATATATCACAAAACTCCGCCCTCTACGCCGCCTACGTTGTGTTCAATTTATCAATCGAAAATCTAGGTTTCTGGGATAATAATTTTTTTAGGAACCTAAAATCTTTCCTAAGAATTTATAAGACAACTTTTGTTCAAGTCATTTGAGTTTGTGACTCCCCCTTTTTTATTTAAATATTTTTACAGACTAAAAACGTAACGAAGATAGTGAAACATGATTCTATATACTCATATAACATATTTATATACGAGCAGTTCCCCTTGTTCTGTCCAAATGAAGTAAAAATAATAAATCAAATAAAAAAAAACCTACTAAAAATATCTCCCTAAAACATTTCTAAAACACGTTCAGTCACTTAATACGTCACAAACTATATCTGTTACAGGCATCTTATTCCATTGACCGCCCCCCATTTCATACTTAATAATATTTCTAGCAATTGGTGCCAGACTGCCAGACACTTTCAGGAATAAAACCTCGTGGTCAAGAAGCAAGGAGCTTACAATAAACCAATATAAGATGACCTCATAGTATATATACAGACAGAGTTCAGAGCACGACACGTGGAGTTCAATACGTATTGGGTGCTCACACAAAATTATTTTAGTATACTTTCAAAGAAATTTCAACCTTATTTATTTACATTAAGAGATATCTGGCACGTACAAATGTGGGAAATGGCTAATGTATATCAATTTCAGCAATGGCCTGGGCGACATCGGGGCGAACGTGACGGGAATGCTCGAAGGACCATTTTATTGTTATTGAGTGACCGCGAACTGCGCATATGAACGCGTGCAAGTTGATAACTTGTTAGAATTTATTAAGTAGCCATGTAGACTATTGATTTTTGATTTATCTATTATTCTAGATAGCTTAATTTAAATAATTTATACTTTTTAAAATAATATAAATTTAAGGTAAAATATTGTATAAGGATTTTATTAATAATATAGCAAATTATAAATATCAATAATGTTTAAACGTTATATAATAAAACATCTATTGCTTTAATTTAGCCATAAAAAAGAAAAGTTACCAAAATAGTATGTTGGCAACACCTCATTTCCCGCGTTTTATACAAGGGGCGTTTAGAGTCATAAATCTTTGGCGGGAAACGTTTTTTGTTCGATGAAATTCCTGTGTTTTTCACTATTTTTTATTGCAGATTAATAATACGCGGGGACTTTCTGAGATTGTTTATATTTTTTTATTGCAGTTTATGTAGTTGGTAATGGAGATTTCTTGTTGGAAAAAAGAATGTATGGTTATTGAAAATATTATTAAAAATGTTATAAATATTAATAAAATTCACTGAATTTGTTATTTTTATCATTTTAGAAGTTATAACTTCGAAATTATCTAACATGCGTAAAATCGTATTATAATATAACTATTAATGGTGATTATTGTAATTAATTTTATTTTTTAATTTTTTGACAAAGTACACTACAACTACGAGTAAGTACATGCACTAATGGATCTGTCATATTTATTCTGGTATAATGATTGTCTATAGAAGCTTTATTGAAATATACGTTATTCCTTTGTCTTGTAAAAAACCTACTAAATCTTCCATTTTCCCCAAAGGATAGAGATAAATGGTTGGCCCTGGGCGGTAGTTCTTTATTCACTCCGGGGTTGAGACGAATAAATCAGGCCATTTCACGTCAATAGCACTAGTAGGTCATGTAGTCCAATATATAATAAAATGAAAGAAAATTTTAACATAGCAATATTTTTATATGAAAATAAACATTTTTGTACTAAATTTAGTGTGTAATTAATACATTAAAAATTTGCACTGTATTTTAACTTTATTTTAAAATCAATATTAATTATTGATATTGAAATCATCTTAATAAATTAGAATTAAATGCTCTGTCATAAGTAAAATAGTGATTCTATAGATACGACCTCGTAGTCAAAGATAATGATAGTGAGATTTACAATCAATTATAAATTTCTATTTTGTGTCGTATCTACAATTTATATTCTTAGTAGGAATGTAAATGTAATAATTCAACTTTTGAGTTGCCTCCGAGATGTTAGTACTTTACTAGCTGCCTCATACAGTATGGTCAGCAAATAACTTAAGGATAAGTAATAATAATAAGTATAAACAAATAAATATTTAATTAACAAGAAATATTTTAAATAAATATGTAATATAATAAAAGACATATAACGTTTAATATTTAGTTCAATCTGATATTAATGATTTCATATTAAATGACTACTATAGTTTTTTCTATTGAAAAAAAAGAAAACTCTATTCTTTCCTATTTCCTACCAAGATATTAGAATTTGTGTAATATTTTTCTGCTGACTACAATATTTAATAAACACATCAGCAATGTGCGCATCAGATACCGATCGGACATTATAATAATTTACATTTGAATAAACAACCAATGAAACTCGACCCGTTTTGAACGGTAAAGGTATTTAGTACGTCGTTATTCACACTAATAATATAAATTCGAAAGCGTTTGTCTTTCTATCGCGTAGATAAATTTTCATAGACATAATGTATGAAATGACATTATATTATATAGTTAGTTCCACGCTTTATCCTGATTTGGAGGACGTTAAGTAAAGGGAACCTGAATATTAAGACACTCCATTCCCCACTTTCCGCCCAATTTTTCACATATTTTTATATTTTATTTCGTTTATTATATTTATCGTACTTTTTTATTATAAGTACTTTATTGTTACACAAAAATATTGGTAGGCATATTTCTATATTTATAACTTAAATAAGCTATGTCAAATTATTATATTAAGTAAATACTAGTATTTACAAATCAAAAGTATTGCCAACTTTATTAGTTTTTTTAAAACATTGTCTATTTATTGCTTTTTCGAATATTTAATGAAGGATTTAAATGATAGTTGTGCTTAAATCGACATGACATTTTAAAATTTTAAACACTTGTTAATAATCGTTAATAAACTTTATATTTTCATAGAACATTTACTATTTCTCTTTTAGCCTGGTCTGTATTATCTAATATTACCATAATTTCTCAACGTTGACAGCACAAGTTTACTGCATCACCGTTAAATTAGTTTAACTAATGACTAGAAATTAGTAACATCGACACCTATTCGATTAAAACGAATGAAATTAGTCAAATCGATTTCTTGCCTGACATATTAATTATGAAATAATTTTTGATTATCTGTATATTAGCGTGTTAATTTATATCGTTTACAAATGTCAAATTCAAATAAATTAATACGAGAGTGGCGCGGGGCGTTGATTTAAGTTAATTAATTAAATTATTATTCTTGTTTTATAATAAATATTTGAATATTTCTAATGACATGTTTAAGTTATGGCGAGTGAGTGGCGGCTGTGATTAATGAGGTTTCACGGTGATATCTCATTTTTGTTGAAAAAAGGCAAAATAATATTTTGTATTCCAAGATTTTCTGTTTATTTAAATTTATTTTCTCATTTCTTCGCGCTGGTGTCGAGGCAAAGCGCGACGTTGAATTCCGCCACTCAACACGCAATGCCTCCAGAATTCGGACGAAAGTGGGGCACGGAGTGTCTTAATAATAGGTTCCCTCCGCCTACCCTGCTGTGCGAGGGATACAGCGTGAAAATGATTTATTTATATTAATATTTTGTAAGTGTACCATTTTGTTCAACTCTAGAAAGATAAAAAATAGCCTTATATTTCGAAACAAATGACTGAATGATTAATAAAAGGACGATAATATATTGACGACAGTACGTAAGTAATTCCTTCCGTTGGTTTCTCATTAGTGCAGTAGGACAACGACAAGTAACAAATAAACAATAATTGGGTTTAAAAATAACGTCATTATGGCGCTGTTAAATAATTTTTAATAGAAGTCTTAACATTAGGTTTTCTCTGTCTATCCTGCTATAATAGTAAACGGTAACTGCAAATCTATATAGAAGAAGGATATAATTATAATAAGAATGTCTCTCTGATCTTATCAAATAAAACATCAACTATGTATATCTAATATATTTACGCTGTGCTATTTGTATTAATGTGTGAAATTAACGGAAATACATAAAGAGAGAAAGATTAGTGTCACAACACTACGTTCACGTTTCCTACCAACCAAAATAGGAAAAGCGCGTACATAAATAATCAAAGTGATTAATTTTTTGAGATATGAATCTCTGAAAATGGACTAAAAAGAAAATATTTATAACAAAAAACGACCTTTCCTCATATCAGTAATAATGAAATGGACCATTTTTCTCGATCATTTGAAGCAATCTATTAATCCGAGGTTTTTTACACTTCTGACCCCAAACCGCACAATAAATATTGCACACACTCTGCGTAAGTAAAACATTCTGTGTGGTACAAGTCAAAGACTGTGAGTTGTTTGTACGGTGTTAAATTCCGTCCATTCAACACGGAATGTTTCGAAAATTGAACGAAAATGAGGAACTTAGTATTTTAACATTGGGTTCTTTTTATTCAAAATCTTCATATTTTTCAATATCAATAGAATCACTTTTACAAGAAGCTTTAAATTTATTCTATCTCTGTGTCTCCATCAAAAACGCTAAAACTAACTAAACAACGCGACAAAATTACAAAATTAGTTTATAAAAATATAATTTAGAGGAAAATAGGGAATGATGGATAGATGGTATATACATAAGGTTCCGAGGTTCCCTCTGCCTTCCTGCTATTTGTGAAACAAAATAATAACCTACATCCGCTTCATGATACATCTTAAGCTCCACCAACAAAAAGCGTGTGAAGGGTGCATAAAAAATAAGCTCTTAGCCCTAAGTGCGTTTTCACACTACACACTATACTCGTACTGCATCCATAAGAAATATAGAGAAGAGAATAAATCACTATTCGGCACGGATTAAACGAAATGTACGGCCGGTACGATTTATAGGCCTTTACACTTGGTTTTGTTTTTTTTCTTGTTTATATATTTCAAGGCAGTAATCTTAGTTTCTGTGATTCAGAATTACATGTTGAGTGAAGGAGGGTCTATTTTAATTTTCCTTTTATTTTTTTTATAGCTTCATGGTAGGCAGATGGATCATGGTGTTAGCATACTTCGTTCCCATCAAGACACTTCCGTTCCGCCGTTCCTCTAGTGGAAATAGAACCCACAATCACGTTTACAATGCACGCTTGGCACAATCGCAATACAGGTTCTGGAAGCAACAAGACTAAACACCCAAATTCCGCCACTCAACATGCAATGTCTCGTTAATTGGGCGGAAAGTGAAAAACGGAGAGTCTTAGCACTAAATTTATATTCTGCTCTTGTTGTGAATGTTACAAGAAATATTATTATGTGACAATTTAAGTAATTGTATGTAAATTGTTAATAGATTAATAGCCCGTGTGTGTTCTTCGATAAGTTGACATTTAAATGTAAACCCAATACGACTTTACATATTAAATTCTATTTCATAGTATATGGGACGAGACTTTCACAAGGACCGTTCGTTTCGCATTATGTTGGGAGAGGAATGTTGCATTTAACTTGATCTTCATCTTTGGTAATGATTTTAATGAATGCGTATGTCTTATAGAAAACGTTTGGAAGGGGCTCTTATTTTGTAAGAAAATTTTTTTTAATATCTTCTACAATTTTTTTTTATAGTCACTTTGTATCCCGCTCAAGATGGGCGCAGGGAACCTGGGCAGTTTAGTCTGAGTTTAGTCTGAGATTCTGAGAGGCATTGCGTGTTAAGAGGCGGAACTCAACGCCGACACCAGATGAAAATGTTAAATATTTCATTTGGAACGCGTGGGAATCGAACCCAGAACCAATCGCATTTTCAGTCAACTTCGTTAGGCGAGTTGTGGCGTATATAAATATATTAACATACCCTATAAGTATCTATATGCCACTTTTTGGATGATAAAAAGAGGATATTTCAAACCTAGTAGAGACAAACACAACACATATTTAATTCTTATGTTTAAAATTATAATTTTCTTTGCTTATTTATTTTCCACATGCATATAATACATTCTAGTAAAAGTATGATAAAATAACTTTATAGCTAAAACATGTAATGATGATGCCAGGTTTAATTGACTCGTTGTGAAATGCATAAGCGAAGGCCCTTACATGAGACGTCTATGTTATAAACTAAAGCGATTTATAAAAATAATTTGCACTATATAAAAAAATATAGTATAGAGTTATTTAGAAATACTTTTGAGGTAATGCTTTAATTTCATGATGTATTTAATTTTCTTAACGTCACTTATAGCCTTCAGTGGCCAATCGAAAACCAGAGGTTGTAGGTATGATTTCCACTTGAAACAAAGCGTGGAAAAGTGCGGCGTTGAGTTCTGCCATTCAACACGTAAAAACGTAAGTGTCTTAACCGAGTCGTTGCTTACTCTACTAATGCGGGATACACCGTGAAGCTTTAAAAAACTTTAAGCCTTTCAATAGAGACACTGAAAAGATAATTGTGTATGAGATAACATATATGATAATATGAAAGATGTATTATTACGATATTAAAACTGGGCCTTCTGTTTGAAAGATAACAGTTAACAAAGCGTCCAGATCCTCGAAGTAAAGGCAACAAAGAGTGAGAAATAAAAAAAATGTTATTATTAAATGCAATATTTGTTTATAAACTTAATTTGTACTACTATAAAAGTGTATTAATACATTTTTTTAATTGAATTGAAATGAACGGTTATTTTGAATAATTTACACATTTAAAACGCTTAAAGCCCATCACAAGGACCTTATACCAAAATTCCTAGATACAGCACGCCCCGCTGCTTCATGCCAGAAAGCAGACACAAATTTATAGGTAAAAGTTCGCGACCGAATAACCGGTCCGACCGCCTCGGATATCACAAAACAGCCTTTAATCCTTCCTTATACGATCCTTTCTCGAAAGATACACTGGGAACCTTATCGGATACTTTCTTAATTGTATCTCCACAGCTTAGTCATAGAAATATTGACCTTATTACCGTGTCATTAGGTATTAATTCAATTAGATCGATTTCTCGGCCTTGCCGCCGGTGAATCGCTCTCACCTTAGGTTCACGTGTGAACCTACATTAACCTGCTATGTAAAGTT
>HE669666.1:54757-69145 GCA_000313835.2 Heliconius melpomene melpomene
TGGGAATTGTACCTACAACCATCACGTTTACAGTCACACGCCTATGCCACGAGGATCTCAGCTTAGCTTCTAACTCCTGGCTTCTCTGCCATATCCAGTGGCTATATATCTAATAACTTCAAGGGTGTAATGTCGCTAAGCCCTCAGCTATCTGATGCGATATTCTAATGTTATTATGGTAGAGATTGAATATCTCACTTGATTTGTTAGTTTCTTGTTCGCTTCGCAAGTTTACACTGCCCTAATGTCTTTTGTAGTACTTGCTTAGGTATTGGATTATGGATTTGTTATTATTCGGCTGAAAATGGCAAACGGAGTGTTTTAACACTAGGTATCCTCTGCCTACCCTGCTACGGGATACAGCGTGAAGCTGATTTATAAATTATTATTGTTGTTTGTTTAGTGAAATAATTATTTATTTTCTTTTATTTAATTTTTAGTGTTTAGTGTAATGTCTCTATGTGAAAATTACTATTTACAAATACTTAGGCACTTTAGTTTATTCTGTTATGTTATGTTACGATCGATACGATATAGAATTATAATATAGATTATTTTTTTTTTCTATTTCGCATATTCCTAGCAATGTGGAGAATAGACATACAAACATACAATAATTTCACTTATCTCTTCAAAATATAATAACAATAATGAATAATAATTATAATTAGGAACAAAATACACCTGTTTTGTTATTCATAGTTGCTAAGATAAGACTATATAAGCTATGTTTAACAAATTGAGAGGTCAGCAAACTGCGTCGACCTCTGTAAACACTATAGTGCTGACTTAAACAATAATTAACCACTTTAGTGTGACCTGACATCCCTCAAAACTACTCCATAGAGGGTATTAGCACGTCAGCTATAATAGGATCATTGTAAAATGGTCCGTTTAATCTGTTTTGTTCAATAGCAATAGTTAACGGATTGGTAAATATTTGGTGTGAGCGTTTACAGAATGGTAATTTTGTATTAAAATATAAAATATCCTATACTACTATAAAGCTTGGGAGGATGGATGTTTGTTACGCTATTACGGAAAAACTACTGAACGTATTTAGACGAAACTTTACAATACTGTAGCTGAAGCATCTAATTAGTACATAGGCTACAATTTATGTAAAGATTTTGAATAAGTTGGCTATAATACAGTAATAAATTTAAGCAGGCGAAGCCGCTTATGGGTCGTAAGTTATTAATATATGTAAGAATTTCATTTTCATTACGCAATTGTTCTAAATGTCTGAGTTTCTACTAGCACTGGTTAAGGCATGTTTCATACACGACTTATATATTTTTCCAATTGACCACAAGCAAAACAGTAGTAAAAGCTAGTTAATAACATAAAAGATAAATATATTTGATACAAGCGAATATTGGTCTGTGTGTTTCCATCAAGCTGTATAGTACACTCGCTGCAACATGGCCGCGGGGGGTCGTCAGCCAAGTACTTAAATGTCACTAATGCGAGTAAACATAACGAGGTGTCGGTACTATACTATTTAAAGTCATCTTTTATGGTCGTTTCGGTGATTGGATCTCAGATGGTCAATTGAAAATCTTTTATTAAACATCAATTTGTTATTCTAATCTTAGATATTTTTATGTATTTTTTTTAGGTTTATTGTAATTGTATATTTTATTATGTGATTTCAAATTTCATACTACGATATATAATTTAGTCTTTTTTAATACTGTAATATTTTAAAGTACTATTTTGTGCGTTTCAATATGTAAATGCATTGAATTAAAAAAGAAACTAAATTTCATGTTTAAAACTTCTATGATACTATGAATAAAGTAAAAATAGAAGTCTTGCTACGTTTAAAATTATTGTGTTAAATTTCTATTTCACGCTCTTAACAATATTTGTGGAAAAAAGATATTTTCATAAAAAGAAAAAGAAAAAAAGTAATAAAATAGGCCGTTGCGACACAGTGGAATGTTTGATTGAGGCCGAGCACTTGAAGAAACGATGATATGAAAATTATTTTTATTTTCACATTTTAGACAAAACACGGCGTTGAGTTTCGTTATATAATAAACAATATTACAAAAAAAATATGGAAAGTGGGGAATGGAATGTCTTAAAACTTAACGCTAGGTTCCTTTTCTATTTGTTTTGCTTGTTTTAAATAAACAATACAAATACGATCAAACCTCAAAATATCTAGATACATACATATAAAATCCGAAACAATAATTACTTTCTACCGTATAAGCCTAGCCAAGGGGTTACAGAGATAGAATTGCAAACCGAACGGCTTTTCAAATCCCGTTGACGAACTTGGCCATTGTGCCTTATCTGTCCAACTTGGGCGACAAGACACGAATAGTTGGTGACGCCTGTCAGACTTGCCGAATCAACGGTTTGGCAGCCTTTGTGAGGGTTGAGGATGTGCTGATGAAAATTGTATACAATGTCCTAAAGATTGGTGTTATCGTCTTTGTAGATTTTGTTAAGTTTGATTCTTGGATTTAGGGATTTTTAAATGGAATGATGAAGTGCTTATTGTATACTTTCATTGTTTATTACATTTTTAAAAGTGATGTAAGGAAAAATAGCATCAATAAAATGTTGGTATCATCGTAATTAGAAATTTAAATAAAACAATCTCCGAAACTCAACAAAACTTTAAAGTTTTTTATTTTAGATACATACCCATACAAACATTTTAGAAAAATCGAGTATTATTTAATAGCTCATCATTTCGCTCAAATATAAAGGCTATATTTTATACAATTTAATATATTAATTCTCCAGAATGAGAACCTGTGACCAGCGCCTTCCTTTATATAAATACAAGAACCTACTTTCAATTAGTGACCTCTAGTTATGTAGGGGTGAAAACTTTGTATTGGTGTACCACGCTATTTGCATATCGTATTACCTATTAGTGGATGAGTATGTGGGAGAACGCAGTAATTGACAAAATGTTGAATTGAATAATGAAAAATGATATTTAATCAAGGCTTTTGTAAGGTAATGCAAGATGAGTGATTGGTAATATTCAGGTCGGATTAATATGTCATGAAAAAGTGACATTTCATGGCTACGAAAAGGAGGTGTAGGCCTTCTTGTTCAAGTGATTCGTTCTTCTTCTTTGGGGCTCAGTCTTATCATAGATCCGAAACTGGAAAGTCGACTCCATAAAACGGGAAGAGCGGCGACAAAAAAGAAAAAGGAAAAAGACAAACATGTTTTTAAGCGAAAATTATTTAGTGGGTAGATTGGTAAAACGTTCTTATCACAGCAATTAGCTACGTAGTAAGTTTATATAATACGCCAAATATATTATTTACTTTTTATATAAAACGATAAAATATCTTAAAAATAACAAAAAGTTTTCATCAAAAAGCACAAAAAAACCCCAAATATATTAAAATATTTTGTCAATTACCGTGTTCTCGTATTATGCAATGGGGTGCGAGGGTTAGATTGGAAAGAGCGCCTATAAACAACATCTGTGACGACCCCTTCATTTGAACAAGTGTAGAGATGCGGCCGCAAATGCCACTGATATTTGTGTTTTATTATTATGTTTTATTTTATTGATTTTTAGTGCTCTGTTAGATAACTAGAATAACTATTTTAATTAACGACGCAGGGTTAAACTCCACAGGTTATGGGAACAACACTAGAAGTAACGAAATATTTAGAAATATTTAGTTTCATTTCCTTCGCTCTGGTACAGGGGCAAAGTGCTTCGATGCGTGGCATAGCATATCTGGTCGAAGGTCTTTTGATGGTGTTATAATCATGAACTGTTCTGTTTTCCTTTTGGTTATGTTCTTAGATCTCGAGGATGATGTACGTAGAATTAAATTACGACTATTATTCTCAGCTTATATACAGAACTCAAAACTTTGGCATTTTTATAATATTTCTTTCAAATTGGAGAAACGCTTATATATTCCATACAAGCATATGCATAAGCATATTTACTTCAAATGGGAATCGAACTCACAATTATTGTGTATACAGTAGAGACAGTCAGATATTTCAACTATAATATAAAGTTAAAATTACTTGAAACTTTATGAAATTGAGCGTAAAATGGACAAAGACAAAATATCGAAAGAGCAAGTAGCTATGTGCAATAATTTGAAATACACTTGCGAACGAAACAATGGTCAATATAATATAAAATATAATATTTGTGTTACGCGTATTTGGATATGGCGGATCGTGTTAAAGTAAATTGTTTAATATTGTGGCTATGGTAGCTCAGTGGTGACGTATTTGGTTGAAGGTGTAGGTTCAAATTTTTCTTTGATTATTGGATTTATTTAGCATGGCATGTTTATGCAACTGGTGTGCAATGTTTCTAAAACAAGAAAATAAATATCGATTTTTTTAAATTTTAATTAGTAACATTTAAATTGTTTGTTTTGTCTATTGCGGTTAATTATTAAATAATCTTTGGTATATAGGTTTCGTCTCGTCAAACAGTTTTTTTTTTTCATATTATTTGGGAGATTCTAAACCTAACCTAATCTTTGCTTAACATAATTTAAAAAAGCCTTATATTTTTAACTACTATATACCAACAACTTTAGACATCATATTTAACTCTATGAAGAAGTGTCATCTACATTGAAGTGACACCTTTACTTAATTTTAATATTTTTCTCTTATCTCATAAAAGTACATCCCTAACCCATAAAGGTACATCCCTAGTTCCAGATAAGTATCAGTTAATTAATTTCAGCTGCATATTTACACCATTAGCCTGTACGTACTATCCGATAAATTACAGAATACCTGTTTTCTTTACGTAGAAGTTTCTAATGTTCCAACATTTCATCTATATCGTGTAGCTATCGTTACCTTTACTACAGTGGCTAACGTTTTAACGAGATAGTAAAGTGTAATTCGATCGTTGTTTACATTGGTGTTGATATTTTCGCAGTTTATTCGATTTGTTTAATATCTTTGAAAATTCTTAGCAAAAGATTTAGAAATTTTAGTGATATTTTGTTAAAATGTGTCACAAATATAAAAAAAACTACAATCTGTTAACTTCCTGTTTATTCTGAAGGGTGGAACCAATCGTCATTTCAATTTTTGCAATATTTGTTTCTTTTATTAATACTCTACAAGTGAAGAAGCAAAGGGGATTTGGTACGCATCTGTTATTCGTGTTTATTGACATTTTATCCCCTTTTTATATGTCAATGTGGTCGTGTCGTCGTGTTTTCTGTTAATTTAGTTACATTTTTTTATTTTCATGCTATATCATGTATATCGCAGGATAGGCATACAGGGAATTTGGGAACCTAGTGTTAAGAACCGCCAAAGAGGAAATAAAAAATATTAAATACTTTAGCTAGGAATCGAATTCACAACCTATCGCGTATTTATATATTTTAGTATTTTTAGGGCGTCGAACGGAACGACGAAGAACGCAACGGAAAACTTTCAGTAGATACGAATAAATAAATTCCGAAAATTAAGTATACAATAGAAAAATATCACTTCAAACTCACATTTGTAGCAATTCATACAAAACTAGTGCTTAGTACCGGAAACTTAAGTTTGGGTATTTTTATAAGTAAATACCTACTTTTTATCATTTCTTTTTAGAATGAGAACATTGACCTATTAACATGAAATTGTTACTGAACTCTCGGCCTCGTTGCAGTGGGCGAGTCCGATTTGCATTTGACCGATTTTTATTTTCTTTTATTTTCATGCATTTTACCTCATTTTCTAATTCAATCATTCCGTTCGTTGCTTTTGATTCAAGATTAGCTATTTATTTAGCTCTACTCTCTAACCCTTGTTCCCATTGAGACAGTTCCGTTCTCCACTCTCCTTCGAATTCTGTACAGCTGAGAAACTCAATGCCGTAGTTAAAGTATTACGCGAAAATATACATAAAAATGTACGAACAAACCACCTATATGAAAAAAAGATTCTTTATAAAATTTAAGTAGCAAAAACCATATATCAATATCCGAATGCATTATATTAGTAAATATCAGCGTGGTACTGACATTTCAATTTATTGCAAAACTTGGAAAGTCATCTTCATACATCTTGACCAGAAACCGCGTATCGACCTTTTATAATCGTTGACTACTTTGATATTGATACAGATGGCTAGGTATAGTCAAATAGTAAGCTAAATATATTTTGATAGTAGATAACAAGATCAAATACAAATAGCGATTTATAAATATTTTTTTTAGAAAATATAAATAAGTATTCAAACATAGCGCGATTTGAACTCGCACATTGGATGATTCCCATTCATTTATTTTCTAAAAATTATTTTTCTTTCTTAAGTGTAAAATAACACTTTAAAAACGTTAAAAGTGATTCAATAACTATAACGTAAAGAGAAAAAGTGGAGAGAAACACACTGCGTCAAAAGCATGAGATTAGTGTAATATTAAAGAGAAAAACATCCTTAAAAGGTGTAATAAAATATATTTTAATGGCAAGTATAGTAAGGTTGTCAAACTAATATTAAACAAAATTTAGATAGCTATGTGAAAATATTAAACGCGTATCGATAACCAAACAATTTGTAACGCACTAGAAATTCGCCCGAGGCGTGTTTTGAAAGCAAATTTTAATAGAATTTGCAAGTAATCGACCCACAATGGCCGGTGATTGGCGGACGCGGCCGCGTGAGAATACTAGTGTTGACGTGACAGTATGAAGAATTAAATGTTGTAAAGTTATTTTTTTTATTCTTCAGCTTATTCTTCAATTTTATTATAATTACTGATAAGTTAAGTGCGGTTGAGTTCTATTATACAAAAAATTCTTAAAGCTTTGAATAGGGTGACAAGCTTTGATCTATTTCTTGGAGAAATATTTAAAAAAAGTTGATAATTTGTATCTGATTCTATATTTTATTTCGCATGGAAGTTTGTTTTCAGTGAGGAAATATAAATTGTAATTGTTTTAATTAAAATGCTCGTTTTTTACTGCAAAATGACAGGCACATTTAACAGGTGAATTTAATTTGCAAATATAAATAATTTTTATTTTCATTGTACTCATTTAATTAATTCATTAACAATAAGAAATAATTTCCTTGGCCATTTTACATACATTCATGTAATTATAGTTTTGTAATTATAATTTTAAAAAATATATGTCACATATTATGTTAAAAATCAAAATATAAAAAAATAATTGTAATATGAATACTTATTTTTAATTTATTATTACATATAAATTTTTTTAAATTAACAAATTATTTGAAAATATTTAAATTAAAAAATTTAAATTCTACTGGCGACTGTTTTAAAAATGTTCAAGTCACTTAATTTAAAAAATTGATCGCTTAGACTCGCACCGCTGGAAAATCATACCAGAACCAGGAGCGCGGGTTCAAATACCGCTACGTTAAAATTTTAATACGTTTTCTAAAACAATAAAAATATATATATTTATACCATACTAAAAACTACAATATTATAGAATAATATATGATCAAATATATAGAAAACGTTAATGCGGCGCGGGCGATGCCGAGTACAAGAGCAAAATAAAGGTCCGTGTAATATTGTGATACAGCATGCATTATGCAGCGTCGTGGAGCAAGGTGGAAGCTTACTAACTCACTTTACATTAAATATAGCTATAAACAGTGTCCAGCACGCGGCTTCGCCCGCTTGGATTATGCTAATGCAATATACACCCATACTATTATTATAAATATGAATGTAAGTTTGTCTGTTATGCTTTTTTGCTATAATTACTTAACCGATTATCATGAAACTCTTTAAGAATATGTGTACATGCTATATGACCATTAAGAATATGTGTATAACCGTACTAACATTGGTGGTAAGCAAATTTGTTTGTATACCATGTAAGAATAATATAATACGGCTTCTTTAAGAAGGTGCAATATCCACAACCTGTAGCTTCTCTAAAAAACTCTTCTAACTTAACCCACATCCTAAAATCTCGGAACGCAGGGACCAAGAGCGGACTGTCCGACACTTTTTCAAAATCGTGACCAGCCGCGGATGCTGCGTCACGAACTCTGTACCGTTACCCAACATGCTCTATCCCGTTCACTCTTACCCAACATGCTATGTGTGAGAGCGAGACAGGTGATTTTCACATGGTAAACCCTGAAGAATTTGAGTATTTAGTTTTGTATTTATAGAGTATTTTATTGAATATAATTGAAGTTAAAATAATAAATAATAATCATAAATTTAAATAAATTACTTTTTTGATTAAAAATGTCGTGGAAATTATGAATTATTAATTAGACATATAAATGTTTTAGTCATAATAATAAGCACGCACAATATTTTGTTTGGGATTGTCGAGTCTACCAATATTAAAAAAATGCGCTCTGGCTTAATCACTCTAACTTCAAAATTAGGTAAAAGTGTGGAACAGTCAACCCTAGCACTAGGGTCTCTAAGGTTTCCCGAGGTTCCCCAATCCTACTATACGAAAATAAAAATAAGCTTTAAGATTTTTTTAAATAATTATAAAATAAAAAAAAGACTAAAACACTTGTACGTCTTTCAAGACATAAAGTAATGAAAAACTAAATGTCTTGCGTCATACGTCCAGTCTCAATGGACATCAATATTCCAATATAACGTCGAGTCACGCGCCGACGCTTGATAGTTTACACTTCATTACTGGATTGGCCCACACGTGCATTATATGAGCTTAGATATATGTGCATTTACTTTTTTTATATGAAAATAGTCTTTTTAGTAGTGTAGGCAGAGGGAACCTAATGTTAAGAGACGTTCCGATTTTCCAACGAATTTTACAGATTTTTGACTCCCGAACTCGAATTCATTCCCCAAATGTTAGCCCAATATTTTAAATGATTTGGGAAGTTAGATGAATTTGGAAATTGTAATATAGTGTATGAAATTACGAATTTTACCCCTGAATGGGGAACGTACTCTAAGCCATAGCGTTTACAGTCAATTAAATATAAATTTATTAGAATTTCAGAGTTCAAACGAAATTAAATGAAATATTTTTAAGAGTTACGGATATATCATAATAAACAAACAGTTTAAGCTTATATAAAAATCTTGAAGTGGTATAAGTTCAAATTTCGTTAACTTAATTTTTTTATAGGAATTCAATACTTTCACTCAATTATTTCTAACCACAATATCTCCAAGTACAAAAGTCCATAGTAATTAGGTAAATTAATAGTCATAGAACGAACGATAAGACATATAACCTATCTTCGCGAGAGACATTTGAAACTGTTGAATACATTGAAAAATTATCATGAAAGCCGTTATTAAAGTGGATACATTTGTCTCGGGGACCACACGAAGAGTTGTCCCTGTATATCTTATATTGAGATGAATAATCCAATATCAGACCATTCGTGGCGCAGGGGCAGAAACTTGTGATTGTAAACGTAATTGGTTGTAGGTTCGATCGCCGCTTGAGGAAATGAAATATTTATTTTATTATTTTCATTTCTTCGCTCTGGTGTTGGCGCGGCGTTGAGTTTCGCCACTCAACACGCAATGCCTCTAGAATTCGGCGGAAAATGGGGAATGCATTGTCACCCTGCTGTGTGCGGGATACAGCGCGATAGAGGGAATTTGGTTCCCCAGTTCCCCATTTAATATAAGAGAATACATTTAAATGCAAAAACTAAAATCAATTCAATTAATAGTCAAATAGGCTTACAGTCTTGAGTCATACTCGTAGAAAACAAAATGGAATATAGAATTTATAGCATACTAATACATAACTATCAACTATCAATTTACAAGAGAATTGCCAAGCACTATTATACGAGTTGGAGAAAGTTAGGCGTGGATTAGACTACATTTATTGCTGTTACATATTCATGTCATCCCCGGGCGTGGACGGCTTATCCCTTTCTGGTGGCGGTGGAGGTGAAAAATGAAGAAGAATGGTAATATTGGTAATATAAATAAAGTTTTTACGGGTAAATCAGTAATACTTAAAGAATTTTATGTTTGTTAATATTTAAGAAAAACATTTAATTATTACTGACTTATTTTTTTACACTTTAAAGTGTTTCTCTATACTAAAGAAAGAAAAGATGTCTTAGAATACGCATAAAGATTTGACCGTGGCGAGACTCAAACCCGCGACTCTTGGAAATCTTTGACGATGGACAAGAGGCGCAGGTTGGAATTTTTATATGTTTTCTAAATAAACTTAGAGCAAATAAGCAAAACTTATCTAGTAAATTAAATAATTGTTTTCTATATACATAACAGTAATGCCACCGTTAAAAATTAAGTATTCTATTAAATAACGAAAGTTAAATCACAAAATCGTTGTCCCACCATAGTCCAAGTTAAGCTGGCATGTTCTTGTCACGGAATATATAGCCTACCTCGTTTATTGCACCCTCTTAGCGACTGTTAGTGGTTTAACACGCTTTAAAATGCTATTTTTCTCGTAAAAACTACCTCTGGACGTTAATTACGCCTATAAAAGTTAATTTTATTGGAGCCAGGCTCTACTACCAACCTACTGTAAATTACAAATTCCAAATAGTCAACTTATGTTACTATAAAATAAAGAGATATTAGCCAATTAGGAATATCGCGACACTAAATATTAAAGTCTGTTTAAGTTAAGTTCTGTTTCTGTGGTGCTTAAAAACAATGCTGTTTAAGTATAACAATAATTGAAATACTTTTAATATGGCAGAGATTAAATGTATTTTTATTATGCTTATGTAGAATTTTATAGAGAAATGGAATAAGGCGTAATTATTTGACTTTTGATTTATTTTCTATTTTCTTATTTACAGATAATTTATATTTCATATTAATTTAACTGTTATCTATATGATTTCTAATACATACACGTTTAGAATCAAATCACAGTTCGTTTCAATTAAAGGGAATATCCCTCTAATGTCATGTCCATCACAACTTTAGCGTTCAACTGCTCTTGTTTAGATAGCTATTGTTTCCGCTATAAACTTTGAACTTGGTATATTATGAAATAATAATATTTATTAGGTAAAAATTTATTTAATAATTAATTTGCGAATCTAAATATGAATTATAAAAATGAATAAAATAAATACATTTAGAAAATTTATCAAGTTTCAAAAAAGAAAAAGAATAGTGAGATCAAGAAAACCTATACCAAAATTCACCGAGTATTGTTTTATTACGATAATGAAGAAACAAAAAAAATAATAATTCCCCCGATTGGAAAACGAGCTCAAAACAAAATTAAAATAATTATTGCTTCGATCGGAAATCGAACTCGAAACCATCGCGTTTACAGCCATGACAGCCTTAAATGCAATATTAAAATAATAAAAAATATTTATCTCCATACTGTAGCGGTCAATTCGCGGACATGTGAAAGTATGACGTGGCCGGAAGTTCCGCATCTGCGATTATCTCACAGCCTGACGGGGTTTGTCTACTTGAGGTGTGCTATAGGTTGATAAGAATATGTAAAGGACATAGAAAAATGTATGTATTTACTTTTATATTATGAATAAATAGATATTTTTCAAAATCTTTTCGTAACGTGATTTTCAATTTTAGTTTTGAGGGCATTAAAGTCTTTTTCAAACATTTACAAAAAGGTTCGATTCTCAATCGGGGGAACGGTTTTTTTTTATTTTCTAGCTATGGTAACGAGGCAAATGGCGGCGTTAAGTTGCGCCACTTAACCCAATGCGTACAGAATTCGGAGGAAATTGGGGAACTGAAGTGTCTTAAAGGGAATGAAGTGTCTTAACACTCCTATCCTAAATAATATTTCGGAATAAGTGACACAATACGACGTAGACATTTTAAAAAATATACGAAAATAAAATTTCGATCTTTAATTTTAGCATAACCTCAACCTTCTTTACTTAAAAAAAAATGGTGTATATAATTGTACTGTGGGATCCTAGAAAACGAAAGTTTACAACTGTAGTTCGCGACAAACGCATCTATCTAATCACATAAAAGTGAAAACCAACTCAATTATATAAATTAAACATAATGATCGCTATTTATTGTAATATTACATTCTGTATTTTATGACAGAAATACAAGTATATTTATGCTTTAATTCGTTACTACTTATTAGGTACGTTTAGTTTTATAAAAAAATAATAGTAAAAAAGGGAATAATTTGGAAAAAAATTTAAATGAAACAAGTATTTAAAAAAAAATCTTCGCGCGTATAATAAATAAATAAATTAAACTATTTACATCGAATAAATAAGTCCTTAACTAAAACGGCACGCCACGCGACCCGTCTAACAAACTGCTGGTAACAAATCAAATATCGACAAATTTAAATATATCACAAATTCGACCGAGAACAATAAGTCGCGGACTCCCCTCCTCTCCCCTCCGGGGTTGGAGAGCGTGAGTTATTATCCCCTCATACAATCTACGATCTAAAATATCAACAGTCATTGCAAGGCAATGCAGATATCGATCAAACGCAAGTGAAAGTTTCCGCCATCACCCGTACCCAATTTTCCCGATGCACCAAACGCTTGGAATCAACCCCCCTGGTCCTCTTTGTACATCCTACCACCTCCCTCGTATAACTTAAAGGACGACGCACTAACGTCAGGCATTCGCGGGCTACTTGTGTAATTCGGTGGTGGTAATCGAGAAGGCGACAGGAAACTGCCGTAGGACAAAGAGGAGTTGACACCAAGCGATGTGTCCAATGTAGAATAATACCCTGAGGATGCTGCTGACGGAGGCGGAGGAGCTGGTGGCTGCGGCACTCTAGACGCTTCCGCGTACACATCTAAATGAGTTCGTACTAATGTAACGAGTTCTCCGTAATTTGTAACCGCAGCACCGGCGCCAGCGACTCTGTACAGCAATAACCTCGCTTCCCCAAATAAACTGTCTAAAATTTTACCTGTCGTGAAGAGTACGATGGCCTTCAGACAGGAATACTCGGCGGAATCCACGTGGAGTGCTTTTAACTTCTCCACTTGCTCCTGGAAGATCCTTATGTGGTCCATGAACGCCACCACCCGGTCGGCTGCCATGGGAGAGGCATGTAGACCGGCGGCGGCGAGCAACGGCGCCACATGGAGGGGCATTGAGCATTGAGACGCGTTTAGGACGAACAATTCAGACCAAACGAGCCGTAAAAGCGCCACTTGATCCGTCACTTGGAGTTCAGGGAAAAAGGGAATATTTCTCGCCCATTCCACGGCTGAGAAAAGTAATCTTGCAGCTAGTTCACAAATATTATCTATTCCCATGACATTAGTGGGTTGAACGCATTGGCCGTATCTTGAGGTGGGGTAAGGTTCTGCTCTGAGTAAAAGAGATATATATGAGGAGAGGTAGGGATGGCCGTTGAGGCCGGTGGCTGGGTCACCATTCGCGAGAGCGAACTGCCCTGGTAGAGCGAGACCAGCTGGTTGCGTTGGTGGCACTCGACCTCTTTGTACAGCTGAAACAAAAGAGAAAACATTTATTAGTATTTTGTTAATATTAACCAAAACTTACTTAAGCTTTGTGAATAAAATTAAATATTCATAGACAAGAATAGCTAATGCACAGAAAATGAGAATATTTTAAGTAATATTAGGTAAAAATGAAGGATTGCTTGTGAAATCGTAGTCATGTTTAGAGTATGGACTTTTACATAATTCATGTCGCTAGCTACGAGTAGATGTTACAGCGGGCTCTATTGTTTTAATGTAAATTCCAAAATAATCTATTCCCGTTCCGCCGTCCAGTTAAATATACAATCGATACAAGAAATCTATCCGAGCATTTATTTACCAATAATATACTCGTATATTTATTTCGTGTACTAGCTTATTTAAAAACATTTAGTACTTGGATATTTAAGTATAAACTTTTGAGATCATTACTTAAATTAAAACAGCAAGGCTCAGTGCTGTTATTTATTGCGACGATCGTTGAGTTTGCATAACGTAGAATTAATTGGCTGTGCAAATCTTTATTGGGCCTGCCATGTTGTAGTTTAGTTGTAAGTAATTGCACGATGTGGTTGCACTTTCAAATCCGCCTGTGGCGAAGAGTTGGGTCAGTCAGCGCAAATTTGCTTTGGATAAAAAGAGAGAATGTAGTGAATTGTCACTAGAATCTCTATTTCTGTATTATGAATAATCATTTAATATGAAGATAGAAAAAAATAATTAAAATATATTTATATATTATTTTTTTTACTTATTTTAGATAAACAAGACCTATTTATTTATTTTTTTTTTCATTTATTTATGTACCACACAAGAAAGAAAGTACAGAAAACTTATAACAATAGAAAAAATGTGTACAAAGGATAACTTATCTCTAATAGAGATCTCTACCAGAAACCCTTGATTGTAGGAGATGTCAAAAGAAATGATTCGGGTGCGGTATTTTAATATTACGTTAATAATAATAATAATAAACCTACATACAAATA
>HE669666.1:69245-96262 GCA_000313835.2 Heliconius melpomene melpomene
AAACCCGTACTTTTCACAAGCTCAAAATATATAGGCATAAAACTTTTAGCTGTACTTTTAAGCTTCTTACTTTTTCTTTCAGTTAAGTTATATCTCGTAGAATATAAAGAAAGAATTTAGTGTCAAAACCCTCCGCTCTACAAAGTCACTAAAGAATGGCAGTTAGGTAATACCCAAAGTAAGTAATCTAGCCGTAGCTCCATTGTTTATTCATATGGCGATAAAATTGCAAAACTGTTTATATGACTATAAAATCGAGGCACGCTTAACCTATATACGTGGTGAATGCTTTTAAGTATCTATATTATGTAAATTTAAAATAACAACTTTTTATAATAATATTATAATAATATGTCGTAAAATGATTTTTTTGTTTTCCTTTCTCTGCTAAGGTACCCGCTTCTAGCAGGGTACCTACAGGGTGCCTTTAAACCACAACAGCCTTTTCAATTTTATCATTCATTTAATTTTAATTATATAATTGATTTGATTAATTAATTGATTAATTATACATTTGATTCCAATTTGAGGCAACATTATACATGCTAAAAATATTATTGTTTCTTTTCTCTGGTCAGAATATTTTTGATTACTTACGAAGCAAGTGTTTACATTGACACTGTATCATCGAGACAGGTGAGTGGCGGGACTCAACACCGCGTAACCTACTTATCGATATTACTATACTGACTGAAAATGGTAGAACAATAAATGTATATAGATATAATTGAAGACGTAAGTAATTATTTAAGAATCAAAGATTATATAAAGTGCTGTCTTTATTGAAGGCGTTATAAACTTTTGTTGTCTATGACGCGTCGGCATCGACAGATCTTCTAATAACATAAAAGACTTTTCATTTGAAAGTGTCAAGAATTCTTATATTTTTAGTAATTTATACTTTATTCAATTTTAATTAAGTTCACTTTTCTTTGGCAATGTAAGATAAATAAATTTATGGCTGTTTTGATGTGGATAGAAATTTAAAAGAAGCTAAGACTGATTTTGGTTACGAATTATCCATTTTATTTACAAGATTTAGTTAAAATTCTTTGTTAAAAACTATAGCTATTTGGATAGATTTTTTTTATAATATTTCTCACAAAACTTTTTACCCAGACTTGGGAATTGGTATACAAGTATTACTTAATATTTAAATATTTTTTAAAGAGCTATTGAACACTAAGAAAAACAATATTTCTAAAATCATAAAAAAAAATAAAAATAGCGTAATTTTAATTCAAACTTGAGCCTATTGTATAATATATAAACTACGGCGTTAGGTTCCACCATCAATTTGATAATGCCTAAAAACTCAAAATAAATAATACGAAAATTTTACAATATTTACGAGTTTATCCATTAAATAGACATATTTCAAAAGCTGTATGTTTTACGCCGGCAGTTAAAGTAAGCGGCCGATAAATCATCGTCAATAATTATTAGGATTTACAAGGTACAATCTAGGTCTAGGATCTAAGTCGTTTGTGCTCTGAAAACATGTCAATGCTACTTTATAAACTCATATTTAACTTAGAATAACCAGCTTATTTATTTAATGAGTATTTAATTGTATCTTGGTCTATTCCTGGTTGAGGCCGTTATGGTTCAGTGGCACAGAGTGGTCTGTATACACAATGGTTTTGAGTCGATTTCTACTTGGGGCAATTAATTATTTCCATTTCTTCGCACTGACAACTGAACAAAGCCCGGTATTGAAAATTTGGTGGAAATAAAAGTACTAAGTGAAGCTTTCTTTGTGTGCTTAAATTTTTGAGATATAAAAAATATTTAGTTCTATTTCTTATAACAGGTCCAAATATTCATAATCCTAAGCATTTTCATCTTAAAGAAAAAAAACAATAATTTAGACTTACGTAGTTATCTTTTATATGAATAGTTAGTTGCTTGACAACTTCTTTTTAAATAAAAAAACAATTATAAAAATGTTATGGCGTTTAATTTGTCGCCTACAAGTGCTATTAAAATCAATTAAACAGTAAAACGTATAGCGATTTCCTATAAATATATATAATATATTATTTAATTGATTTAGCAGAAGTGAACTATAAAAACTTACGAGAAACATGATATGCACTTCAATATAATAAAATAATTATAAGATACATGCCTTTGTCATTTGTATATTTATATGTAAACTAAAGACAAAATGCCAGAGGCCGTCGTAACGCAGTGGCAGAAGCGTGTCAGGAAGTGAGGTAACCAGGAACCCTGGGTTACCCTTTGATTACTCTGCTATATCCGAAATATAGCTTACTAAATACTTTCAATTTAAAAATTACAATTCGAACCCACAACCATCGATTAATCAACTAAAAGAAAACAAATACTCCATTCAAACATCCACTGTACCAACATAACAATAATAAAAAAAACAAAACCAAATCCTATCAACACAAATTAAGTTGTACCAACATTTATAAATGAGAACAATCACAGAGAAATATTTTAAAAGCCTAATGAAGTCTTCACAGCTATGGGCGAAACAAAAAACGTAAGTAATAAATTCTACCATTAACGATGACATACAAAGTTCGTAGCTATCAAGTCTTACTCCATTATAAGTTTTACATGAGATATGGGTGTTTG
Organism: Heliconius melpomene melpomene; assembly: GCA_000313835.2. Taxonomy (NCBI): domain Eukaryota; kingdom Metazoa; phylum Arthropoda; class Insecta; order Lepidoptera; family Nymphalidae; genus Heliconius; species Heliconius melpomene. The sequence goes on from HE669666.1 coordinate 71,856, forward strand.
TACATATATCGTGGTAAAGTTGATATATGTGAACGTGATAGGTGTAGGTTCGTTTCCATATGAAAGAGAAAAATATTCTAAAAAATCTGAAAATCTAGAACATATGCACTCTACAGTAAATTTTTCTTTACTAGATAAAAAAGAAACCTCATTTCTTAAGGAATCATGTATTGCATCAGTTGAATTAGTGAGAAAAGGCATCATATTCCTAATAACATTTATACAAATTATATTTTTTTATCACGCCGTAACCAATATGGGCAAAGAGAACTTAGTGTTAAGACACTCAGTTTATATAATATTTTAATTTAAGTCTAATTTAAAATAACCCACCAGCAAAATATATTAATTCAACACACGATTTAGCGATCAGTATTTTTGAAAGCTTCGTGACTCACTACATATTTAATAAGTTTCAGGATTCTACCTTCCACCTTCCTTGACTCTCCGCATCAAATACCGTTTGTATTTATTAAAAGACAGCCCGCTATCTCGTTACGTCTCGATACTAGCTGATAATCCGTTATTTATGTTGGTAATTTTTCAAACGGGCCCAGCACGCGACTAAGTGTCTCCCAACAACACCACAACATCGACAAATGGTGGACCATCCACCTTTTGTTATTCTAACGGTTGTGTTTTGATATCATTACAAAATTCTCGGGTTTTACGACAAGGAGAAATATGGGGCCTAATACTGGAGATTAGAGGTCCATACGGCTTTTATGTGGAAAGTGTCGTTTAAAATTTCGGATAGCTAATGACTAATGGACCAAACGATCGGGCTTAGATAGCCCGTGCCGCACCGATACGTCTTTTTCCTTAAATCCGAAACACGATTGGTTAATTCCAAACAAATTTCCAAAGAACAATCAATTTCAATAGAAAGTTAGTTAAAAGTAAACAGAATCGCCCACCTAGAGTCGCATATTCAAATCGTAGTGACGAAACCGGACACGGAAGACATAAGAACTGTACCAGATCGCGTAATTAAATTTATCGGAAAAGATAAAATTCTTTAGAAATATGCTAAGCATTTGTATAATAAAGCGATTGGGAGGCGCGTGCCGCTGCATTCCTGGCCTTAAGTAATTATCAACTTATTAAGCGTCACCAGAGATTTATGTCAGGGTCGGCCACAGGTAAAAACGTTTCGTTACACTCGTCAACGGGACTAACGAGGTAAACATTAATTGGATTTGGAGACAATAAATAAGAATTAGACGGACACAAAGCTATCGGTTGAATTACGGCGAGTTCTAACAATTAAATCATCTTCACGCTGTATCCCGCACACAGAGTAGACAGAGAAACATAGTGTTAAGACACTCCGTTCCTCATTTGCCGCAGATTTTTCGAGGCATTGTGTATTTAGAGGTGGAACTCAACGACAGGCTTTTGCCTTGGTGCCATTCCCTCTAGTGGAGATCGAACCCACAACCGTCACGTTACAATCACATCCTTGTGACCTGCACCACGATGGCCTCAACTCAGCCGATGAATGAGGAGATAAATAACGATGTTCCACCAACTAGGTGATGAGTGAAAAGATAGATATCACACAAAACTAAGATAGCTGCAATTCAAAACGATATCACAATGAAAATCGTGCAACAATCCCGACGTAAAATAAAGGCAGCATGCAACGAGTCAGTGACCACAACGTATGAGAAGCGAGGCCCGCGATAATCATAATACGCTTGCAGATATGTGATTAGTTGCCGGGGTCACGGAGCGGTCGCCGCTAGACCGAGAGAGCACAATCTCTCTCCCACCTTCAAAACCCGCAACCTATAGCAACCAAGCAACCAATAGTAGCGTCTTCAAGCACCACAGACAAACGACCGCAGGGCGCCTAAACCGCTATAGTAAACTGTGACCTCACGAAATTCTCCGCACGATACCGCCACGATACTAGCGAGGATGATTCACCTAATAACGGACGCTGCTATACTCGTAGCTGCGCCTGCGCATCAAACACCTTTTAATTTCTAATATATCATAATTTGTATATAAATTATCATTTTTCACGGCACTATGTTCTAGAGATTAGGTAAATTTTTGGGTGTAACTCGTAAATAGCTAATTTAGTGGCCGTTTGGATAGATCAGTCTTAATATATGTGTTTGATATGTAAACTTAATTCGATATAGATATTCTATTGAGTTATCTAAGTATGCAGTTTAAGCTTTAAGCTGGGCGAACTTTCAAATCAGGGTACATCACCATCCAAAAGATGAGCTTAAAATGTAAAGTGAAACTATAAGGCTTTATACAAATATAATTTATAGTAGGGCAAGGTACAGAGGGCACGACCAGACGAACAGGTTTGTTGAGACTACTAACGTAGTAACCAATATACATACAAACTGTGCATTACCCGTACAAGCATTCGAGATTATATAGCTAGCTGGTCTTCCATAGCTGGAGCCTGAGAAAATTTCTCCACCAGGAAATTTTATCGTAAAAATTAACCTATCCCGTCTTTGAATCGAATTAAAAACGTCAAATCGCTTAATAATCGATGAGAATTAGCATAGGAATTAAATCGGTATTTGAATATTAATTATATTATAACTAACTGTAGAAATAATATGTGAAAGTTTAGTATATTTCAATATTTGTTTGATATTTCTTTAATGACAACACAACAGCTTGGTCTTATATTAGCTAATTTTATATTATTTAGTTAATTAATATTTTTTATTGATTTATGTTAAAAGAATGCTATTAATAATTATATGGAAAAAAATCTTTGTATAAAACATAATAACAATTTATTTTCGAGAAAAACAACAAAATACGCAATAAAACCTAATCAACAACAATGAAATGAAGGAAGAAATTTGAGAACATCACACGTCGTGAATGTATTAGATAGAGGCCGTGAGCTGAGAACCGAGGCCGCCCTAATAAATCACCTCTTTAGTTCGTTAGGCGCACGCCGACCGCGCCGCGGGGGTCCGCCTTCGATTCCCGCCGCGGCAAGTGGATATTTTGACGTACTATATGGTGCTTCGAGGTGTTTGTTGATGAATGATATTTTGTCGTACGCTTTTGACATTGTTGTAGATTGTTAATGAATGTAACGTTGATAATGTTGTAAATGTTTTTTGGGTCACGATGTATCCTGCATATAACAGCGTAGGCAGAGGGAACCTAATGTTAAGACACTGCACATATCACCTAAGTTCCGTGTTAAGATGCGTAACTCAACGCCGCTCTTTGTCTTGTTACCAGCATTTACAGTCAAATGTCAAAAAAATAATACATAAAAATAGATTATGATCTGCCATATCATATGAATTTATCGTTTTCAATATTTACAATACAATAAAGTTACTATGGCATATAAAATCAAAAAGGTTCTATTAGAAATGTATTAGACATCCGCATACCGAGGCAACAGGTTTTGTGCAACGTCTGTCTATGCAGCATCTTCGAGAATGCCTTTTGATGTTCTATGGAAACTCTGTTACCTTAATTAATATCCTAAAATTATAACGATTTAATATTTACCCTCATATAATTAAAATGCATTAGTATTAATAGTTGCATATTTAACACCAATAAAAAAAAATGCTAAATATTTATTATATTGGGTTTTATTAACCTTCTTTATGAAATTAATAGAAAAACTTTCATTCTAATATTATGGCAATGTCGTCAATTATCATCAAATTCATTCATTAATTATATTATTGTTGTTATTGCAATAAAATAAATTCAGAAATTTAGTTTTTTGTTTAAACTATAAAACAACACAAATCTGGATTAGACTTAAAATATGGCATTTCCCTTCAATTTCTCTATCAAAATAAAAAATAATCAGCTTCATGCACGGTAGGCAGGGGGACCCTAGTGTTAAGACACTCCGTTCCCCATTTCTCTATCAAAAAAGCACTAACATCTCTACTCTACCACAAACATTAACCAAATCGACTGATTTTATTCCCTTAATCTCCATCTAAGAGATGAAGGCGTCAGTCAAATTTTAAAAGTTAATTATCGAATACGCATCGCCCTGGTCGGTGTGGACCATACATCATCCCTACAAGAATAAATCACGGAGTGATTGATAGTGTTGTATATCTCACGCTCGTTTGCTAGCCTCCTTTTTTAATCCAACACAAATGATTTTACACTTTGCTTCGTTTTCTGATGGCATTTCGCTTTGGGTTTTACGAGGTGCCAGAATGGGATTCCGTTGGGCTTTGCTGCTTTAATGGCTGATGAAGGAAGAGGTTTTTGTCTTTTTAGTTGTAAAGTTGGAACTGGGCGATAAGAAGTATAATTTTTATTTTATTTTCAAGTATTGATTGCCAATAATAATTTTAAAAATAAAATCGTTAAGACACATGCTACCATACCGCGAGAAACTCATAAACATAAAAACATTGATTGAACTAAGATTTACAATACAAAATTGTATTTATCTATAGTACTATAGTATGTATTTTATTACAGACATTAAATAACCAATACCAATACATATTACCCTAATTAAGCTATAATGTTACAGGAAAGTCGAAACTTTTAGTAATAATTGTCAATTTCAACTGTTAAACCGCAGCGTATCAAAATAATAATCTAGTAACCCAACACTTATTAGGCCTTCTCTTTAAATTCACTGTTTACGGCAGGAAACTATCAGGTTTCTAACAGTTTACCGTACAACAAGGGTAACGGGTGAACCTTTACCAATACTAGAGTTGTCTATTGTTGTCCATCCCCAAATTCACATGCAAATCTTCGAGCAGAAAGTGCGGAAATATAATTAGCTTACGTCGCCCGGAACCAGTATCGACAGGTTCCAAGGGTCAGACGCTTTGACCGTATAGTCCAAACCGGTCTAATATTTTCTTCGTTTTTAATTAATGTTTTTGCTTCAGCGTAACTCTTGACCGATGTCCAGTAAGGGTGTGCTGGTGAAGGTTAGGGGGTTTTTCGCGATCCGTGGGAACGCGTCGGCACGTAGCCGATCGTATCTTAATGTCGGCCACGGATAGTAAGTCACCGTTTTCCCAGAATACGTACCATTACGAGCGGCCCTGGAGCGTATGAAACATGTCACAGTTATTATGCTCACAAGAAATGATAATATCTTTGGACTGACGCAGCAAAAGGTATACCGACGAGATCTCGTTACTTTTGATTTTTAGGATGATTAGGACTATAATAATTATTTTAGTAAAGCGTTAACTAGTGGTCAGTTTTAGTGGTTAGTTTTCTCACGGTTAATGTTAGTTCGCCGGTCTAACACAAACGCCTAAACTTACGGTCAGTTGATCAACAATGACCACACCTGGCTCAAGACGCAAATTGACACCCTCCTCAAAATGCAACGTTTATCCTTTTGACATATCCTTTGTGCTGAATAGGCGTAAGGAAGGCGTTTACCATTGAAAAAATAATAACTCAAGCAAACATTGCCATAATTTGCCCCTGGGAATGGCTTAGGATGCATGACGTTTTTGACAACTAGTGCCCCTTAGAAAGAAAGTATTGTTCCTGGTTACTGTTATATGGATGATGGATTTTGCGCTAGAACAAATTGAATTAAATGGCGGTGTTGAAACATGGCAGAGGCTTGATGGGCTTACGGTAAATAATAATTTTAAAAATGTTTAAAGCTAAGGATTATAAATTATTGAAATTCCATATAAAATTTTGAATAGCAGGATTTTAATTCCCATATTTAAAATACTGTTCTAGCCCTAAAAGCATATTATTAATAGGAACATAAAAAAACCTTATTATTATTTTTTATATATTTTTTTTCTCTACTATTATTACCTATCACATTTCTGGTGAGACTAGTATCTATACTTTATATTAATTGACCTCATTAATAACATCCCTTTCGTTTAATAACGATTGCAAAAATCTTTTCAAATGACCGGTCCAGCACAAAAACTTATTAGGACAAACCAACAATGGCCTAAGTGATTGATGCCTTCCAAAACAAAAGGTCCACGTCACAATGCAAGACTAGGGAAGCTTTTAATTTTTGCATACATTAATTTACCGGTTTTTAATGGTACTAACTTAATGGTAAAAATATAAAAAGCTATTACATTATTTATTTAACTTCACATTGTAACCCGCACATAGCAGAGTTGACGGAGGGAACCTGGGAACCTAGTGTTAGGATATTATGACACTTTTCGTGTTATGTGGCGGAACCCAACGCCGTGCTTTGGTTAAGCCTAAATGGGTTATCAATAGCATATTTCAAATCATCAATATCTTAAAAGAAAAATGTGAGAACTCAACTATAGACAATACTAACATTTATAAATGATAAATGTGAAAGATAATACACTTAAAACGTGTTACAATGACCAATGAATACAAAAACATATTTGTAACAGATCACCTAATGAAAGGCGGTGGTAGCACCTTCAATCCCTTTGAACCATTTAGAGATCACTATAGGACTATAGGAGATGAGAAAAAAAAACTATAAACGCAAGCAATCTCAGATTATATAACGACAAAGGAAGCACGCTTTTTTAACTGTTAATCTCGAATAAAAAGTGGACCTTTTGCACCTTTCTATTGTTTGTTGACAGAAAACAAATCGTTTTTTGGACAAAACATTGAGGTGAGGGGTTGATGGGTGCTCAAGGGTTGCGGGTTACTTGTCCTTTCCGGTAGGTCCGTCTTATCAGGAAGGGGTTGTGATGATTAGGAGAAAGTATGTTGTACAATATGTTTGTTATATTTGAGAAAGAAAAAAATAAATTACGTAGCTTTACACTAAACCGAGTGTAAATAGTACGTTCTCCAGTTTTCGCTCAAATTGTAAGGCATTGTGCGTTTAGCGGATTTCAACGCCGCGCGTTGTTATGTTCACAAGAGGTTCACGAGGTTCATGAGGTTTTAGAGTATATTGTATTATAACTAGGACTAGTTATTATTATGAATGTAAATTTAACAAATATATTAATTTCTAGTAAAACTATTGGCTCGGTCTATGAATCAACTAAAAATAAAATGGAAACTACCTAACCTACTAATATATTAAAAGTATATTACATAAACTTAAAAAAATATTTATACAAAAATTTACAAAACCTTTGCCAAAATTCACAGTAGACATCTGCTAAGGTCGTGAGGCAAGCAGGTGTTGTAATCACTGACCCCACGGGCGGCGCTTTATGGAGTCTAATCTAACCTTTTCTCATATTTCATTTATGTTAAAAATGCATTATGTTTATCTTATTATAATTAGTTTCTTTTTTGAATATCTTAATTTTTACTCCTCTGCCTCCAGGCAGATAAAGAGTTGGAGAATTGAAGATTTGAGCGACTTCCACAAAAATATATAATAAAATAATCAAGAAAATATTTTGTATTAGTTAAGTAAAACATTTAAAAATATATATTTTATAACTTTGTATTGACATTAAATAGTATAAGAAAACGAGAATTCTAATGATAAAATCATTATATTTCAGATAATTTCTTGTATTGCACCACCATCTGTTCGTACATTAGCGTAGAAACAATCATTATCATCATATTCTTCATTCAACTATCATTATTTCCTGCCACAAATTCAATTATCGACAAATTACTCGAAACACCGCCGTGTGTAGGAAAATTACTTTGTATTTAATTGTGTGCGCCTAAAAAATTTAATTTGTATCAATTCTGAATGTTGATGAGGTTAATAAAACGTAATCATTAATGTCATTAATCAATGGCCTGTCTTTAAAACAATGAGCGCGTATTAAATCCATTCTAATGATAACCTGCTAGTGTTGCCATCCACTGGATAATAAAGATTAGATACTTACATAGTTTGTTATAAAAAAATATCCTATTATTTACTATTATAGTAGCAAGTTCATATCCTATTGGGTCAAGATTCTTAAAATGGCTTTAAAATTATAAAATCTTTATATCTAATTGAATAGAGAATAATTTATGACGTTAAAAACATAATAGTGAAATGAGAGCCGAGAGAGAGAGAGAGAGAAAGAGTTAAATGTTAACTACAGCATCGTTCTCGACTTCAACCACAAAAGAATGGGAGATCCATATGGTTACTATAGAACTCTATGTTCATGTACTGATAAAACTCATGCTTTAAAGCGTATTTCCAGCCTGTGCTGGACTGATAGGTTGATCTTGGTGCCTGGTTGTAAAAACCAGCTAAGATATTTAAAATTTAAATAACTTAAACTCCTAGTTTAGCGTTCTCTAGTGTAGGACCAGCCTAACCGTACATGAGGCAGTTAGTTCGATCGTCAACAGATATTTAGAGTAGACCTTGACCAGTCCAACTAATGGCTGTACAAGATTAATGGTATCATTAATTACAACGACAATAATGTGCCTTTAAATATAGGTTTTTGTGTAAAATATGCACTAAGGAGCAACTGGTGGCATAGACAATGATGTGTCAAAATTTAATGATTTAGCTATCGATTGATTGATTTTGTTAGATTGCAAGTATCTAATAATTATTTAAGATATATTTATTATATTAATTTATTATAATTAGCTATTATATAAATAATATAGTAATACCTACTTATTTATTTCAACGTTAATGTCTCTATACAAATATCGTTATTTTTTTATTATGTGCAATATTAAGATGTAATACCATTATTCAAAGAAATAAAAAAAATAAAAAGCAAAATTATGGTAAGTATTTAAGAAGCTACGAAGGAACAGATGAACATACACACGCATGTGTCTTAAAATCATAACCCTCCTTTTTGCTTCACCGTAGTCGGTTAAAAAATAGATACCTAAAGCCGTTTCGTTATAAAATAGCTGACAACAATTTAAATTGTCGCAAAAATGACTGCGGAGCGTAAAACAAGAAGCAATTAAGACTAGTAATGACGTCTTGAAGTGTTCGCGGTACGAGCCATAAAATATACTTACATAGTATTTACATAGTATAATATACTTCCACAGTTTCTAGTACAAAAACCTTTGTAATATTTCTTTAGTGTCTCAATATAGACATAAAAGTTTTATTATTATGTTGAAAGTTGCATGATGGCTGTAGATTCAAATTCTAGATGAATTCTTTGTATGTTTGTCTATATTTAATATTCAAGTTTGAACGCGCTAATCTCAGGAACTATTGGTCCGATTTAAAATTTATTTTTGTATTGAATAGATCCTTTATCGATTAATTTAATATAATAATTTCTATATATAACTAGTAAAAGCTAGTTTATACTATACATATTTCCATGTTTCGGTCAGATCCTATAACACGCCTTGTGCAGAAGCCTCCCCTATTTCACGAAATGTGGGCGTTACGTAGTTACGTTAAAATTAATAGGACTAATAACGTAAATCAACTAAGGTAAACGAATAAATATGAATCTGTCATTATTTCTGACATTTTACTTTTATTCAAAACAAAATATCGTAGAAATTATAAAAAAAAATGTCGACATAAAAACCTAGATACGTATAAAGTAGGTACATTGTTAATACAATCGTCTCATGTCAAGCAATTCCTTCAAAAGATCAATTTCAATAGATCTATCTTCAAAATATAAAACAAAATAAGAAAAAAATATGACTATTCTAAGCTTACCTTCTCTCCTCATGCCCATTTTCAGACATTTCCTGAGGCGGCAGTACTGGCATTGGTTTCTATGGTGCTGGTCGATGGGACAGTTCCTGTTCCCCCTACAAGAGTAAGTAAGGTTCCGCCTCACTGATCTCTTGAAAAAGGATTTGCAGCCTGTTGAAAATAATAAATAGTTAATTCTAATTTAAAAACAATATTTTTGCACAATATTTTGACAACGATATTTTGACTGCTTGTTATTCTATAGCTTCACGCTGTATCCCGCATTTAGCAGGTTAGACAATTTTTAAAATAATAATTACGTGTTGTGTGTCGGAACTTAACGCCGCGCTTTGTTTTGTTACTAGAGTTAAGAAATGAAAACAAATAATTCCCTCAAGTGGGAATCGAATCCACAACTGTCGTGTTTACAATTGGACTTGGACAGCCTCTAATTCGACATATTATTCCATTCATCATTGGGATAGCGGCGAATATAGGTCTCATTATAAACTGCAGTAAAAAGTAAAAATCTTATATTATTTTAAAGCACAGTTGTGCTAAGTCTGACTTGGTTACCTAACCCAATCAACTAAATAACAATTTTTAATTTATTTTATTAAACTCCAATTAATATAATTTTAGATTAATATATTAGATATATATATTCAAATTAAAATAACTAACAACCAAAAATTTATTTAACGGGAACCCAATTAAAATACATTTTATTATAACAGCATTATATCTTTCTATTAGTTTTTTTAAAAGCTTTATTACATTAAAATAAAAAAATACGTGGGTGGGATAACGTGTTGGCATTTCACAACCAACCTTGGCGGCCGACATGGGCTTTAATATACAGAAAATATGTTCCAAAAAATAAATGAAAAAATATTTTTTATATTGGTCCAATATTGGGCTAAATTATAATCAGTATAATGTCATGTTAGACATTAATACTTTAAAAGTTATTTAATTATATTAACATAATCCCATATATCAGGGCTACTCGATACAATAATTCGTCGATTCGTATGGAGATGCCAGAATAGTTAGCATACCAACCTAACGACCAGATACGATATTCATGAATATGTTATATTTATTATAAAAGAAATTATTGCTAAGGCCGATTTTATACTGACGCCTCTTTTGAGTAAGGGCGACAAAGTTTTAGTTTTATATAATAAAATATTTATTATTAGAACATTTAAATGATAAAAAGAAGCCGTAGTGCAGCGGCAAATCGACAGGTATAGGTTCGATTCCCACTCGGTTGAAATAGCAAGACAAAGTGCGCTAGAGTCAAAATGCGCTACGAAAATTTAAGATGGATGAATTGGATGGTAATGGAGGGTCAATATAAGGTTCCCTCTGCTTATTCGACCCTATGCAAGAAAATAAATAAAATCTGAATTTTCAATACAATAGAAATGTAAAACAATAATAAGATTTTTTCACATTTTCACATTCCTATTATTAAAAAAATTATGCAAAAAAGAAATCTCTATGAGCAAACACATATAAGCTTACATAATCTTGAAAGCATACACATATATATATAAAAACCATTTAATATGCAGAGAAAAATATAAAAATAAAAATAAAGAAAATTACTAAGACATAATGTGACACTTTTATAACTACTAGGAAAGAATGTTATCAAACCCAAACGACAGAAATATCGAATGCTTATAATGAATGTATTTTCTAAGTGATAAAACTCTATTGATTTGCAAATATTTAATAATTTTTTTGGCAAAATCATTATTAATTATAAGAACTCTATCAAATTAAATTACTAAGGAATTTGTCTAACATATTAAATATTTGCATTTTTATATTATAATATCGACGCTATTGGTTCAAGGCGATGGGGTGTAACTTATTGCTGATTTTATAATGTGTATTGATTTTTATTTATTGGACTGGTTTGCGATATGAGACTATAGAAATAAACTTTCTTTTTTTTTATAGCTTCACGCTGAATCCCGCTTAGGGTAGACAGAAGGAACCTAATTCTTAAACACTCTTTTCTCTGTATATTGCTTATGTTTGGCAGTTTCTAACTCTATATGTCTCGTTACCAAAAGGAGGAAATGAAAATCAAATCCACAACCATCGTGTTTACAGTCAGGGCTGTGCTGTGGGCCAAGACGGCCTCAAACAACTTTCTGTAGATCAAAAACGCACTAATGTCAACAGATGGGTTATTTGTATGGATTATGGGTGATTTAAATATTATAAATATTATAATATACGGTAGAAAGCGATCGTTTAAAACCAATATTCATACTCGCGTGTTAGAATACCATTAGTTTATATATCGTGGACTTTGGTGGTTAAGAGGTTGAATTATCACCGATTTTTTTTTGATATTTCGTATTTCTTTTATATTTCACTAATTTATACTTATAATATGGAAAAATATAGGTTTAGTGAGCTTTATGTTAGGTTTTTTTTAGTTTAGAGCGAATATTTGTTTGAGTTCGAATTAGATTTCCGCCTGTACAAACTAAATAAAATTAGCAATTAAAGTTACATTTCAATGCGAGAGCGAGTAGAAGGTTGCAAATCTACAAATAACTCTATTCATTAAGGATAATTGTTATACTATTATTACTATGTATAACCTTGTATGGATAAAATAGTATTTAAAAAACTAGAGGAATGACTATTCTAGTCTATAACAACGCCATATTTGCTAAATCTGTCAGTTTTTTTTTGTTTGTAACAAAACAATAAATACTTTATTACGAATTTAAGGTTTATATTATATATTTAGTAAAAATTATGTTATAATATATTATTATGTTATAATTTTTACTTTAAAGTACAAAAAAAAACATGTATTTTCATATTTTACCTTAAATTTCGTTGTAAAAGCTACGTGTAATAGGTGAATACATTTCATAGCGTCGCGCGATACCGTTAGCTGCGCAGATAAGCTCTACACGGCACGCCGAGCGCGGACACAGTATGTTAGAAGTTAGAAAAGATTAAGCATTGTTGTTAACTTAAAAGTTAAATTCCTGTATTTTTTTAATCTGTTTTTATTTTATATTTATTTTTTTTAAATTAAAAATAATTAGTTAATAAATTGTTAAAAGGGTATTTGATGTATATTTTTTACTATTATTTTATTGATTTTTGTTTATAATAAAACGAAAATTATGTCTATAACGTGTACAAATGACATAAAAACAAAAAAAATGAGGAAAAGCAAAATACATATGTCAATAGTGTCTTGCTGTAATTGTCAACTGTCATTTGGAATACAATAGAAAAATTAACATATAACTAATAAAAAAAACAAAATATTTTACATCTTATTGCGACATAAAAAAAAGCTGTTACGTAATAATATAATATTGTACAAAAGTTAACTATACCCGCTCACGTAAGAGTTGTATCGCTGCCCAATTACCGCTATCGTTGGGAATATCGCGACGCTTGCAAATTGCGATAGCCGCATTGACAACGATTTGAGAAGGCACTATGGTAGGGGTAAGCCACAGATAATGTACTGTCCGAGATGGCACTAAAATAGTATGCTGTAATTTGTGTTCTCTCTTCTTTTTTGTTTATTTCGGTTTAGGTAACAGAATATTAATGTGTGTCGGTTGTTTTTTTTCTTTCCGTTATTTTTAGTTACTAACATAGTTAAGTTTTTAAAATGTTTAAAATGTTAAAAAGTATATGACATGTGAGCTATGGATTTAGGCTTATAGTCAAACTATTACTTGGAGGAAATATAGCAAAATAATATTTTTAATTTCATCAAAAATGATTGATAAAACCTATACTGCCCTGGGGCAGTACTCACTCTGGCAGTAGTCACTCTGGAGTGATAAAATCACTATATAATCTGTTGTATTTCAAAACAAATTAATATTACATAATCTATAATTAAAAAACTAAACAACTCAAATTAAAGGCAGGAAAACCACATTAAACACCACTCGGTTGACTAAATAATAGAGTGTCACTAAAATACGCAGGAAAAATGTATCTCGTAACCGACTGGGACAATTATTAAAGTGACACTTAATTGTTTTGAGATTATAGCTGTTGGACTTTAGTTTACATGTTTATACTAAACTTGATGTTTATAAAAAATAATATATTTTTATAACAATATTACAAAAAATGTTAATAAAGTAAGTTTTACTATTTTATATTACAAATTACCTAATTTGAAATATGCGAAAAAACATTTTTTTTTGGCTTTATATATTAATTAAATACTCGTAGATTACTGTCATTGCCCGAGTGTCAAAACGATATTTAAAAAAAACAAACTATGAACTATGACAATCAAATTGGCGCCATTTTGAAAGAGTGAAAATATTTATTTGAAATATTTGTAAATTTTGTAGTAATGTGTTGAAAATCCATAAAAACAAAAAAGGACATGCAGTTTCTAAACGTTAATCTTGAACTAGCCTTGTGGTGTAACAATATCAAGGCTGATATTAAATTTGCGTAAGTATACATTTGACAGGAAAAGTACAATTTGCTTGTTTCTAAGCATACTTTACCAAAATATGGTGTTTAGGTTTATTAAAATTAGTTTCACACAGCAGGTTAGGCAGAGGGAACCTAGTGTTAAGACAAAAATATGCTTATATAAAAAACTATAGGTATATATTATACGGCCAAAAATTTTAAAAAGATCGTAATTGGATCGTAATTCCAAGATTTGACAATTTGGCATAATTGAAAATGAAAAGAAAATTAGACATACAAAGTCATGAGAATATATACCTAAATTGAAATTATTAAAAGTCATAAGCGCGTTTGTAAAAGGTTTGATTCCTACTCGAAGAAATTTAATATTTATTATTTCCATTTTTTCAGCATGTCTCGCTGCATTGAGCGCAATGCCTCCAGAATTCAACGGGAACGGAGTGTCTCAACACTAGATTTTTCTGCTTATCCTGCGGTGTGCGGGTTACAGCGTGATGCAAAAAGGTAGGTACCAAGTCGAAGGTTAAGCCAAATTACAAAAAAAATCAATTGTAAGATCATATCGATCATTAATCATTAACGCTCGGCCTACATCGGTCACCTGTAATTATTTTCTAAATTAACCATCTAGCTTAAATTAGCACTAAGGCTTAATAAAGTTTTAGTATGTTTTTTATAATTTTTTGTTATTTTAAATTATTTTTTAATTATGTTTTTTTTTCTTAAAAAAAAAAGGAAGATCTGTGGGTTTGTTAATTTTATTGTTAAATATTTTATGAATGATTCTTTTATAATTGTTTTAGGAGCTTTTGAACTCCCGGAAAAACAATTTTAATATAAATAGGTATATTGTATACCTAGTAGATTAGTAAAGCATCATTGATAACTTCCCTTAATCATTTCATTATGGCACAAAGGAATAATGACAAGGATTAATGACAAATTACGCGCTTAATGATCTTAAGAATGTAGATCCTGTCGAGGTGAATTATCGAATGTTACCTACCTAATATTATATAATTTAGTAGTTTTATGTTAAAAAGAAAAACATAAGGAACTAAAATATTTTACCATTTAGATATATAAGAATTGAGGCCAGTCGTGGTGCAGGGGTACTAGCGTGTGACTGTGAACGCGTCAGGTTGTAGGTTCGATTCCGATTCCGTTCGAAATTTACTATTAAAGGGACGCAGGTTCGAATCCCAATAAGTATACATATTGAAACAGCTTTTTAATATGTTAATCATTTTTACAAATAAGGTACTGTATTTAATAATTATAGGGTACACTAATTATATGTACATATTGTAAATACAGTGTTCTAAAGAATTTTAATTAAGTTAAACAATAAGACATTAAAAACCAAGGACTTGCCTTTTTATATGGAAATACCTACAAAGTACCTACAGTTAAGTAATTACTCTTCATGATACGATTTTTTTTATCAAAACATATCATTATTGACTTGTTCCGTTTAGCGTAGGTATATATTTACAGATTTCCATATATTAAATTATGATTTTATTTTTCAAATCTCTTATATTATTTTTCAGTTTCACTCTTTTAACCTTAAATCCCATTCATACTCCTTTTTTAGACACTTTCGCGTTTAGAAACTGCTTTGACCAAATTATATATTAAACGAGAATGACAAAACTATAAGAAAACTGTATTTTTCTGTTCACCTCATTGACTAGTGTTGTGCCACGCACATAAACAACGCACATAATTAAAGCACCCATGACTCATTTAAATCGAGTAGTTTATTGACAGTTTTAGTAGCAAGAGATCGCCACACACGCGCCGGTCACAGATTCAATTTAAAAAGTGGAATGAGATAAGAATAAATAAGTTCGGAGAGACACTTATGTTTAGAGGCGGTCGTAAAGATAGGGTTAACTGCCATGGTATAGAGGACAAAACATACCATAAACTGGCCGGTTAGAGCCGATGTAGTGACGCGTCCTATCGATAATTCCGTACCTACCTTAGTTTAATTTGAGCGTTTGTATTCGTTCGAAATTTAAATCTTTATAGCTGGAGACAAATGAAATTTAGTGTCAGATTAGGTTTGGTG
Source organism: Heliconius melpomene melpomene (assembly GCA_000313835.2). Lineage (NCBI taxonomy): Eukaryota > Metazoa > Arthropoda > Insecta > Lepidoptera > Nymphalidae > Heliconius > Heliconius melpomene. The sequence continues at coordinate 87,959 of HE669666.1, forward strand.
ACAGCTTTTGATGCTTCTGATGGTTTTTTTTTGTTGATTGTAATAAAAATGTTGTGTTGACGGTTTTGTAATACAACAACGTGATAAAATGTTTAAAATATTGTAGATTTATATTTAAGAAATAATTGAAATATAGAAAGTTCTTTGATTATTTTAGGGATTATTATTTTATAATATAAATAAAAAAAAAACAACTAGCCGAATAAAAAAATAGAATCGAAAATTGAAGCTACAACCTTCACATATGGAAGCCACTCCACATATACTATTAAACGTATCATAATATTAATGTCGATATAAATCAGTTTTAATTCATCACATCATTAAAAGCAGGTGTCAACTGCGATCCGTGCGCCTGAGCATTTAAGTCAAAAGAAGGCGCATCGTTAGGACCTTGTCGTTATAGCGATTGTAAAGTTTTACAGCGATTCACCTTCAAGCCTCGCCTGGCGTTTATTACGGCAAGGTTGCATCTGACCAGCGGGAGGTCCAAAACTTAATAAAGGGTATTTGTCGACATGAAAATAACAGTTTATGGGTGCGACACTAATGCAGTTTATCGATACACTCGTATTATGGTAATTGTCATGGTGTTTACGGTTCTTTTGGGTTTTTTTTACGTTTTTGGGATTTAATATGCAATATTTGTAAGATTTTTGAATAGTAAAAGAAAAACAGCTTCACGATTTTTAGCAGGGTAGGGTAGAAGGAACCTAGTGTCCATGAGTGTTGGAATTCGTAAAACTCAACGCGCTTTGTTTTATTACGAGAACAAGATAATATAAATAATTCATTGCCCCGAGTGGGAATGGAACCCAGGACTGTCGCGTTTACAGCCGGACGTTGGCCATTGTACCACAACGGCCTCGGTTTTTAAACTAGTAGCTGTAACATTACTTACAATTTTCTATGATAACTATTTATTTTGTAGTATTTGGACTTTTGCAAAGTACAATTTAGATGATGGCGGTAGCTGTTATCACGTAACGCGTATTAGCTAATAAAATAATGTAAAATAACATATTGGTAAAAGACTTGAAAGTTTGGAAGAAAGTGGTTAACGGAGTGTTCTAACACTAGGTTCCCTCTGTGAAGTGAAACAAAAAAAAGGAACTAAACTTTATAAAGATAACATCAAAATTATCTCAAAAGCTTAGCTTGACTTAATCATATCTTCCAATTAAAAGTAACCATTTAAAATACACTTCTACTAACTAATTCAACATCAAAATTTCCATACAAAATCCATACACCAGTACAAATAAACTCTACTCAAGTATAAATAAATAAATATACAAAGATTAGAAAAAAAATGTCGCGACCTATTTGGCGCCATAGAAGCGATAAAAGAAATTAGTTTGATATTCAATAAAATAATTTTGACCATATTCTCGTAGATCTATATATAGACCTCTGTGGTCAAACGCCGCAGATTATCAGTGGTGTAATTAATGAATGGATAGATTAATGAGAAAAAATGGTATGGCGCCAACATTCTTATTTTTTTTTTTCATTTTATGACCTCATTTTTTTAATCGGCTTCTAGCTATAATGTGTTAGTTTAATAGAAAGTGTGAAGGAAATTTAATATGTTGTAAAACGAACTTTTATAATTAATAGCTTTTAGATTTTTTCCTGTGTAAGAGTCAGAGAGTGATGTTAAGACACTGTTCTCTCTCCGCGGGCAATCCAGATATTGTGCGTAACTCAACGTTGCACTTCTCAGATCGAACCTATAGCTATCGCGTTTATGGATGAGAAGAAATAGTCAGCCAATGCCATGATGGCTTAAATAATATGCATTTTTTTTTCATGCCGCTCACACTGTGTCCGTGATATTTAATTTCAATCATTAAGTTATATAAGTAGTTTACATTTATATTTTATTTTATTTCTCGAGTACTCCGGTAGTTAAGACACTCAGTTCTCCGTTTTCCGCATTCGAGACAGTGGGTGACGGAATTTTAAGGCACTCTGATAGAACAAGGTACAAATAAATATAAAAATCAAAACTTCTTTATAGAGCTTTATTTCAGTACGGAAGTCAATGACCATACTATCAGACTAATTGTTTTTTTTTACTTAAAAATCAGTTTCATACTGTATTCCGCACACAGCAGAGTAGGCAGAGGGAACGTAGTGTTAAGACACTCCGTTGCTCACTCTCCGTCGAATTTTTCGGGGCATTGCGTATTGTATTTGTTGCCAGAGTGAAAAAAATGAAAATAGTAATAATAATTCATTCCTTCCATTCGATACTAAAACTGTCGCGTTACAGTCACTTATATTAATGATTTTAATATTAATAATTTTAAGTTTCAAACGTTTGTATTTGTATCGTCCCTTATATTGGAACCGACGGAAGCTCAAAGCAAGCTTCCATCAACACCATTTTCTTTATATTTTATAGAGTATAATTATATAACAATTTATTGAATAATTTGTTTTTCTTTTTGGGATTTCATACTAATTTTTTTCCTTAGCTTTTTTGCAATTTTTTTTGTAACATACCACAACGCGACAGGTTGCGAGTTCGATTCCTACTCGAGAAAATGAAATATTGAACACAGGCAATGCTTCCACGATTCAGCGGAAAATAGGAACCGGGGTCTTAACACTAGGTTCCCATTACCTACCCAGCACCAAAAAAACACGCAAAATTGACATAAAATCAACGACAACCCTATTCTAAGCCCACATAATATTATAAACAATAAAGATATGCAAAATCCTTTCCTTTTGTAATATAAACCGTTTAGTGCGTAAGTGTTACATTGAGAAGTGCACCTCTAACGTGCCGAGGTCAGGGCTCCTCGCAGGTTGTATGAATAAAGTCACTTTTATACACCCAATGTTATACTTACATAGTGAATGTCTTATGCAAAATTAGCGTTTGTTTTTCTTATTTTAATATATTTTTGACCGATGAGACGTTGATAGCGGAACTAAACGCTACACTTCAAACTTGAATGTTTTAAATAATATGGTTTTTTTTGGGGTACGAAGTGTCTTAACACGAGGTTCCCTCTGCCTACCCTGCTGTATATACCCTGGGATATAGCGCGAAATTCATTCTACAGAATACAATTTCAACGAGACCGTCAGTAATAATAATAGTATTTTTTTTATTTTTTTATTTAGTCAATACGTGTAATTTAAAATAATTTTGTACTACAAATTATGTAAAATTATGTAATTGACAAATTATGTCTTTATTAAAATTTTACTTCAGTGTCACTATAATCTATACAAGAATTTAAATTGTATATAAAATCTTGCAACTTAGGTTAATATAGTGAAAGTATCTTTAAAAATGTATCGCGATTATTTTTTTTCTCTTTTAATTATCTTATTTCTGTGTAAGCACAGCAGAGAAACCGCCAAGTTCCCAGGGCGTCATTCACATTTTTATCACTAAGGCTATCTCTACTAATTACTTTAAGACCTAACTTGTTATTAGCTGTCGATGGTATTTAGTTACAAGGTATTTTCCTTTTTTTTTCAATATTCCTTTGTTTTTAATTTAATTAAAACTAGTCATTGAATAGTAAAATTTAAAGTCATGATTAAAATATATTTAGGATAATAATCCTTACGTTACTAGGTCATCAGAAAATACTTAAATGTATAAATTTTATGGACAAAAGAGTGTTTTAACACTGGTTTATTTTTACCTATTTTCTTAAAAACAGAAGACATAAGCTTTATAAACTCCAATCATTACTATAAAATAATACCGATATCTCTTCAAATAAAAAAAATCAGATATCAAACGTCACAGAATCGAACTCCTGCTATTTTACATCTAACTTACTCTAACTATTGAATCATTAAGGTTCCATTACAATTAATAGCAAAATTGCCATGAAACTAGTAATCTCGTATAGATTTAATTAGTTGTTTGTTTATTCGCTATAAGCAGTAATTTTAATGGAGTATTCACTATTCATAAGTAATCTTTACTTCGTATCTAAATTATTCTTTATTAAAGGTAAGTAAAATTAAGCTGATTTTCCTATCTGTAATGCCATATTAATTTTTAATGAGAAAAAAGCGAAGCGAAAGTTTTTTGTAATTATGCTCAATGGGATTTAGGTATTAATTATTCTTTCATAGCTTGTTCCTCATATATTCCTATTGCATAAGATTTTGCGTAATTTTCTTATGAATCACGTTTAATATGTAATACCTACAATTTAATTAATCACAAAAAATGCCCAAATTTTAATTAACAAAAGTGCCAAGTTAGTTCGTGCGTAGTTTTACTAAACTTAAAAACTTCAAAAATGGTCGATAACTTAATTTTCATTTATAATTTTTGTTGATTTTATTGAAAATAATATTTATTTAAATACTATTTTATATGTAGATATATATGTATGATTTTTTTACTTAAAAAACCTAAATATCAACTATAAAATGTCCTAAAAGCCATGTTACAAAGTAAAAGGTCAGTACGGTAAGTGATATGGCGGTTGATTTGCATAAAAATGAGAGATCCCCCCTTATCTTTATAGACAGGCAGTTTCTGAAAACTTTGTCTTGTTGTATTCTCATTAGAAGCTATTAATTGAGTTTTTTAAGTCAAATTGTTTTTTTTTTTAATTATTATTATTATTATTATTTTGAGCTTATTTATAAAAAATAGTTTTTTACGATTTTGCTGATTTTAAGGATTTTGGCATTAGACTGTTTTGCACTTTAACAATATTTTATATAGTATTTTTTATTTAATTAAGATTTATATTTGCTATTGAAAATTGTTTTAATTGTAGAGCTTTTAAAAATATTTTTTCTTATTAATATAATAGAAAATATTGCGAATTTATCAGTTCATTGTTTTATTTTCCTAACTAACGAAAAACTCGAACTTGAAGTTTTTTACAAAACCTCTAAAATCTAACTTTATTCAAAATGTAGTTCTACTTAGAACTTTATTTATATTTTGGCCCTATCCTAATTTAATCCTATCTTACCTACAAACAAGAAAAATACGAATTTCGCACAAAATCTAACAACTAATCATCCGAAACTATAAAAAACACAATAACCTCAAGCACAGAAAACACAAAAAACACAGCACAGAAACCACTTAAACTTGCACTGGCATTACATACCCTCACACGTAAACTGGCCATAGTGTTTCCCGGAGGACTTATCACCGCAAACGACGCACTCCACGTTCTGTCCCTTATCTGTTGCGGAAGATCCGCTTTGCGTCGACGCGGCCTGACTCGCCGGGGTAGACGGCAGCAGCTCATCCTCTCTCCAGCTGTTCCTGAAGCCTAGCTCCAGGGGTGGGAGGTCAGAGGCCCTCGGAGGGCAAAGCCCCGGGGCCCCTCCGTAAACTAGCGCGCCGTGCGTGATGATGCCGGTTCAGATCAAATGTAGAGAACGCGGTGGCGCGTGTGTCAAGGGTCGCAGTGGAATCGCGACTGAACTCAGGTCGGGGCACGACGGTTCGCTATTGGCCCGGTGGCCCGGGGGCAGAGCAAGGCCCCGCCACGACCCCCCACCCATAGGGGGAAATGGGTAGCGTTAGCAAGAAAATTATGTTTTGTTAGAGATTTTTTTTGTATGTAGAGTTGTAGAGTTGAGTTTTATTGTTGTTTTGTAATAAATTTTTGTAACGGTTTAGTTTTTTTGTTGTGCGATGTTATTAGATAAGATGTTTGATAGATAGTTTATTGATTTTAAATAATTATTTATTTAATTTTATAAGTGTTTATCAATTTATTTAAATAAATTGTAAATAATATAAAATGTAATTACATTTATTTGCACATATTAAAATTTAACGATAATTGTAAAATAAAATGACGTTCATAGATAAACTAAAAATATATGTAAATGTTTATTTCATATAAATTACAAACTTAACTAATTTGTACTAAACATAAAAAAAAATAGCAAATAAATATCCTAACGAAACTAGACCATTTGCATTGCAACGGTACTTGAAAATCCTACTTTGTATCAACTTTCCGACGTCCATATTTCTGCGCTACCTACCGCAATGTTAACATAGACGCTATCCTTGAGACGTACCGGCTAGATAGAAATGCTGAAACTAATGGATTTCAGTTTTTTGAACTTTTTTTTGTTAAGGATTATTTTTTTTTATTATTATATTATAGGTGTTTTTATGTGTTTTTTTTTTATATAAGTGATAGTTCTCGTATGTTATGTTATATTTTGTATGTGTGGGTTATGTTTTGATTATAGTAGTATACTAGTTTAGTTAAATCTTAAAATTATTTTCTTAGATATTTAATATTTTTAAGGTGTAAGTGCTTTTGTTATACAATATACCTTACAATTCTCACAAAATCTCATAATTGTATATCTATTACTTTGAATGAAATTGAAATTGTGGTATTTATAAATTATTATATTTTACAGTCTGAAGTCAGTGACATGTAGGTGTATATTCGTTAATTAATACACTATATATTGGCTTATTTTCTATGTTTTATAAGTTATTTTGAATGGAATATTAAAAATACCATGAAATTACTTACAAGAATAGAAAAAAAAATAGACTTACTAATATAACTATTTTGCCACAATCACTTTGCAAAAACTAATTTTACTCCAAATTAATAATTAATTATCAAAATACATTTTATAAAAAAACACAAAAAATAATACCATACCAAATTTTGTAACGAAATATATCTTGAAAATCATAACCAAAACAAAAAAATGGATTTTTCTATAAAAAAAATACTAATATCTCATTAACAATGATCTAGGTGCGGGGCGTGAGTGGGCGGGGCGTTGAACGCCACTCCCGCGCATTCACCGCGCGACTTCACTGCGCGTACGACGTGTTTTAACGTTTTTATATGAAAATACCGAAAATTATGGTAATTTTACACCATTTATAGTAATTTATGAATAATATGCGATTGGAGAAACGTTTTATAACTTTTTATAAGACAATTAACAATATATTTCCTAAAGTACAGTTATTTTGTAGAGCATTGTGTATTAGACTATTAGTTATGGTTTAAAAATTTATTTAAATTTTACGAATTTTAAAGATTTGCTATATTTGCAAATATTTTGAAATGATATTTATAAATGAGAATTCTCTCCCCTGAATTCTGGAAGTATTGCGTGTTGAAAACTATTTTTTTTAATGATTAATTCCTGAACAAAAATATATACCTCATGAAGATCATTCTCCATAAATAGCTTACTATATATCTAGGTCAACATTCGCTTGACCGGCCTCGGTTGGGCATAGGAAGGCCAGATTTCTTTTAAAATAAATGAGTTTTTTTAGCTAGGTCGTATCTTATTAGAAGATTGTTTTTTTACTTAAGATACAGATATACTAAGACCTAATTCAGTAATATTCTTAACACATATGAATATTTTGAAATCTATTTTCTTTAATAAATAGAAGTTCCAAGAAATTTAAGGAATTGACACTGTTTCTACAATTGTAGACATTAATAGTAGAGAAATATGTATAAAAGTTGTTATTAAACATATTCTTATAACACAATAAAAACTTATAATTTTAATTATAAAAATTAAAAAATTATATTGTAAAAGACTATAAGTAAATAAAAAAAATATCTTAAAAACTCTACATACCTATAAATATTTAATTCAATCTTATTAGAATTGGCAGCTTACCAAGAAACCTTAATTACTTCTTAGGAAAGGCCAGCGAAATTAGCATTAAATAAATATACCTAGTAAAATCCAGATATTTTGTCAAATCGTTCTTAAATTTACTCAAAATTATCTTGCAGCTCGAAAACATTAAAATTCTAGTTTTATTTTTATAAATATTACAAAACGATACAAGTTAGTATTTTTATTTTATATTTGTAATCTACCTTTGATAACTATGCTATAGTTAATAATATAATAGGTATATATGATACCATGTAATTCAAAATGACATGATAGTTAGGAATTCGATTCCCATTAGGTTACTGTTAAACACTATCAAATGAGGTGAAGTGATAATAGGTATCGCGATAGCACTAAATGTCTCTATCATTTGTTTTTATTATAAAAATAACAGAGACTGAGTTATAGCGCTATCAATGTTAAAGACATGAAAATGGGTAAAAAATTTAAAATATATTAAATTTAAACCATCTTTAAGTAACTTCCACCTGTTTCCCCATATTTATTACTTATTACCTGATATCCGACATATGACACTCACTCGGGTACCCACACAGAGGTAGTTCCTCATACCTCATGCTAGGGCGCGGGGGCGGGCCGACCTCTGACCCGCCCTCTCTCCCTCTCAGATTATTAGCTTCAAGTTTTTTG
>HE669667.1:0-15034 GCA_000313835.2 Heliconius melpomene melpomene
GCCATAGTTCCAGTTGCACACGCTAGATGTCGTTACTAGTAAATTTCTAGCAAGATTTTCAATTGCTTCGCGCGTGAAGCGCTCTCTATGTGTGAGTGAGTAGCTCTACATCGTATACGCGCACTCACACTTCCATAACTTTTTATACGTATCGTATTACCGTAGACGTAACGCACACATATACAACATCGTCTACTGTAGAGTAAATATAACAGTAGATAGTTGAGCTTGTGTGCGCTACGATATAATACACTTAGAGAGTAATTCCACAGTCTTGTCAAAAGATGGCGTAAGCTTTCTCGATTTGTTCTTTGTATTTGATAGGAACATTGTAATATGATTCTCATGTGTGGTGAATAATTTTTATATTGTAATTTTTTATTTAGTCGAGATTAATTTAATTATCTTTTTGCTTCGTGATATTATTTCAGTAGTCAATTGTACGTAGCGATAATTTTATTGACATATTGAAATTATATCAATTTTGGCCTATCTGCAGTAGCTATTATAAAGAGAGTTACTAAATATATTAATTATTATATTAGATTGTAATAAAATTTGTTAATATAATATTTTTTAAAATGCTAAAAAATATCAAAATGCAAAAAGTAACGTGGAGCAAAATTTTTATATTTTTGTTATGTTCAAATTTCACCCCCGTATACAACAATAAGTTTCACCGTCAATTTTTTTTATTAGACAAAAATGCGGCCATTTTTAGAAACTATATCGATTGGTAGGAAAAAATCAATTGTTCAACAATACCCATTCCCCATTGGCCCAGATTTTAAATGAGGGTGACACAATGGGCCCCGCTTTCCCTATTTTTTGCCACAAAGACCCTTTTAAATAAAAATTCTTTGAGTTTAATCGCGCACATGGAGACAGATTTCCTTAGAGAAATGTCAATTGTGTAGTTCAAAAAGACGTTTTTTCCTTATTATTGTGTACCAATCAAGTACCTACCTACAGGTGAGTTCATTAAAAATCTCTTAAAGTCTAAATAATATTATTTATAATACAGAAAGAGGAACATATTTTTTATATATATTTTTTAAAAAATCTAAGTATGATAATTTAAATATAGATGTGAAAAATTAATCTTCTTTAAAAAATACATCTCTAATGATTAATCGAACCCACAAGTACCTACCAAATTCAACCTAAAATTAGACTATTGTTTTGTATAAAATCATTCTACTGAACCATTGCGTATATAATTTTGTATAAATTACGTTTATAACGACCTTTTACCTATAAGAAAACTAGAAATTATCATATTATATTACCTAATTAAATATGAATATATGTTTGTGCTGAATTTAAATTTTTATTTTACAATATTTAGTTTAGTGTTACCTAACAAATTCTTCGTAGAAATATAAGAAAATAACTAACTTGAAAACTAGGAATTATCATATTTACCTAAATAATTAAACTTTAATATTTTTTACAATTTTATTTTACAATATTTTCCCTAGTGTTACCTAACAAATTATCTGTACAAATATAAATAAATATGCACTTTATGAGTCAACTCCGTCAGCTATGTCCGGCGTATAGTGCAGGCATTAGGAAACTAATAAAGAGTAGCAGTGGAACGCTCTCCTTCAGTACAAATATATTGTGAAAGTGTAAGTTGTAGAGACAATTACTCAAGAACATCTTTTGTTTCATTATAGTACATATAGGTAATATGTAATATGGCCAGTCGTGGCGCAGGGGTCCAAGCATGAGACTGTAATTGCGACAGATTGTAGGTACGATTTCAGCTCGTGCAAATTAAATATTTAATATTTTAATTTTTTCGCTCTGGAAATTTTTTAATTCTTTTGCATACCCTGATATAGGTATTAAAATTATGAGATATTGACGATTTCGGTTGATTCAAAATTTTTTATTAAAAAATGCAATCTCCGAATTCTATTAAGTTCTCCGAGTATTAAGACTTCCATAAAGGAAGATGATGAAATTAATTGATCCATAATATGTAAATTTACATACAGCGGCTTTGTGTCCAAGAATAAGAAATAATAACAGACGGATATTATTTTTTTTCAAGCAATAAAATTTAGGAAAAATTTAATCCGATTGTCCATACACAATTCTTAACAAAGCTAAAACTTTAACAATTACATTAACAAATATTATAAGTATAAAAATAACAACTTTAAATAATACAAGTATATTAGAAATAACTTTCATGGCCTATTTTTCATAAGAAACAATAAAAAATAACTACTTTAACTTTAATATAGTGTGTTTCTAAGGATCTCTCCTTTACTCTACCTATTACAAAAGGGTGCATTTCGTAGTACATACTGAGTGCTATGCATTACCGTCAGTTTATCGGCGGGCGATACAGTGCACTTAATGGACTTCGAATATGAAGTGAGTTAAGACACGCCATCGCTTTGTCTTGAATGTATAGGAAAATAGAGATCGAAAAGCTTATATTACCTATTTATATAATATTCGTGATTTAATTGAATTATTTAATAGCTAAAATAAATTATTATAAATATTTAATAAATGAGTTTTTTTTATATATAGTTTAGCATTTTAATTTACGTCAATATTCATTGAAATGTATTAGATGATAACTGAAAGTGATTTTTATCTTAGTTTAGTTATTAACCTACCTATTACGTACACTAAGAGAAAAATCACATTTTATACTGAATATTTAAATAATAAAAAACATAAAAAATAAATATAAACCATATCATTAGAATATCTAAAATAAATGGTAAAACGCAGGTCGGAATGGTAAATATTACAAGGTAGCGTTGAAATTAAATAAACATTTAAGAGCGGCACTTACCACATTCATTCACCTGCCGCTATGTTTTAAATTGTAACCCCTTTTATCTACTAAAATAGGTTATATAAGCGCAATACACAGTTGATTAAAGTTAATATAATTTGAAAGGCAGGAAATTCGCGACTCCCACAGTATTTTAAAGCAAATATTGTTTTAATATCTCCCGTTTTGCATACAGATATGAATTTAGCTAGATATATTTACATCGAGCTAAGAAAAAAGTAAATCGAAAATTTTAAGAAAAATTAAATAATACCTAAACGATAATTTTTAACCCCAGTATGATGTTTTTTGATCTATATGTATATAGAAACATAAATATATTATCTTAAATTAAATGTACCTATAGGTGTTATGTCCCTATAACAAAACATACCTAAGCGTAATACAAGAATAAAAAAAATAATAATAACGTTTATACAAAACAAAACCGCTTTTTCTGCCTCAATTTCATTTCCAATACACAGTGTAACGAATTTCATACATTAACAGATGAAACAAAAACCCCTCCGTGAAGAATCCTTTGTAGATCCACGGCGTATAGGCTTGTATGGTAATCAAAGCCAAGGAGATTCCACCTAATACCGACGGATCTTGACGTAAAAGCGTTGGCTCATTTACGCGTAGGAAAATTATCTTGGAAAGAAATAATTTAACCATGTTATGCGAATTAACTTTGTCGGTTTTTTTAAAGTAACAGCATTTTTTTATTTGAAGGCGTCGTGGTTCAGCGCCACAAGTGTCAGGGCGGTTACACGGATTCGATCTCCATTCGAGGAAATGAATTATTATTTATTAATATTTTCATTTCTTCGCTCTGGTACCAAGGAAAAGCCCGGCGTTGACCACTGTGCTATTAGCCACTAGAAAAATTCGGCGGAAAGTGGGGAACGGCACTCCGTTCCCGTTTAAGACACTTCTTAACATTAGATTTTTTCATTAGATGCGGGATACAGCGGGATACAACGTTCAAAAAATATCATATTCATCAATATCAATATCATATTAAGTCATAAAAAATATCAATATCATATTAAGTCATATTCATAGACAAATAGTAAGTATATTAGTAATTTTCATAGAACAGAATATTATATAAAATAGCATAGCTGTACGGTAGGTAGGTATTTCGTAACATAGTATAGTCGACATAATCCACGTGTTCATAAAGGAAGCTTCCGCAATGACTTTTGGTCGGATAATTTTTGCGATACTCAGGTCTATGTTTATATTGCGAAAATAAAATAAATATATTAAGATATAAAAAAGAGCAAATGTTAGATTAATTGTGAGTATAACTAATGTTAGTAAGACGAAACTAACTTTTGTATTAGCTACTTTCGGATAAGAGATTTTACAAATATCAAATAAGTATAAAAAGATTTCTGAAGGATAAAAAGGTAAGATAAACTTGTTCAGGCCTAAATAGATATTTACATGCAGATGGGTTTAAATACCTATACGCATAAAATTATTCGAGCTTTGACGTACTTTTTTCTCTTTTACGAAAAAAAACGTCCTCGTTATAGTTACGTGAAACTTCAAGTGGACATAAATAAAGGCCGAAATATTTGGCGGTCCCATCTCAACAGTCGCTGTGCTCAATTTTACATAACATTAGAAACAAATAAGATTGAACCTAACAACGATTTCAATAGCGTATACATTCCCTTAGCAATTTTACAAGCAACGTTTATGTACATTAATAAAAGATAATAGACCCTGAGTATACCAAAACAAGGACTAATTTGGGTAAACAAATTCGGCCTTGAGGGATATACTCAAACAAAATTTCTTTGCAAAAAAACTCTACTGTCACCATCAGTTTCTGGTACAACTTAGATTAATAAATTTCGTAGACGTTCAAGACTAGTTAAACAAGGGATCTTTAAAGTATTTGAACTTCACTAATTTATTTTTTGTAAATAAATATATACATTTTTAAACAAAAATATATGCTTAGGTTGAAAGCAATGACTGTAGATGAATAGATAGTTTATTAATTAAACAGCTTCACCCGCTTTGGCCATTTACCAAGACAATTTGTATATAAAGAAATATAGTGAAAGTCATACTCTCTCAGAAAAAATACACTACATTTTCCTTAAAGAAATACCTTTTTATATTTCTATTTTGTCATCGAGTTTCAATTTCCGAGACTCATACGGCGCATATCCCGACACAATACAAGAAAATAACCAACAAGCCGTTTGGGAATTGGGTACCTTTGTGCCTCTAATACAGCTCAAAAGATTTTCCCCTGTTTACTTCATAGTACTATATCCTGTACGGATCACGTAAACGTATGAATGACACACGATGGTTTTTCTTTAGGCCTCATTCGCCGCCCCAAGAGACTTATTATACTGTGTACATGAGAAACAAGAAATATTTGTCCAAATATAATCAGGGATGCGACCTACGTCCAAACGAGTTTGTTGTTTTTATCCAATATTGTATTATATGAATCAGTTTCACATTCTATTCTACACATAGCAGCGTAGGCAGAGAGGACATAGTGTTAAGACACTCCATTCCCCACTTACTGCCGAATGGAAGCATTGCGTGATGAATGGGGGAAGTCATTGCCTCGACACCAGAGCTAAGAAATGAAAATATAAATTTAGGTAAATAAATATTTTATTTCCTCGAGCATCGAACCCATAACCAGTCGCGCTTAGAGTCACTCTTTGAGCCACTGCGCCACGAATAATAATTTTATTTGATTTGTAGCTATTACATACTTAGAACCGACACTCGGTCGGACGATATGCAAATGTTTAACATAATATCGACACAAGGCGATTTTCCAATACAATATGACTTTGTATAAAATACGTGTTTGGATCATATTTTAAAAGGATAAAGCTGGATTACAAACAAAACGACGCTATGGAAAATATAAACCAACATACATTTTTTGCTTAAAATATAAAATGAATTTCGAAACGCAGTTGGTGGAATCGTTCAAAGTAATAGTAGCTATCCCTGTAGCTACGTATAGTGGGTTTTGCTAGCATTTCTGTAAACAAGGTAAACATTCGGGCGTCCGGAGCTTCAATAATATAAAACATGCGCCCATATAGCCCTTCCACCCTCGCCCACCTGCGCTATAGGCATGTCGGTATCGAACTTCATGTGACGTATATAAACTATTTTTAGGATAAACAATGCGAATTCGCTTCGTTTTCAACAATATGGGTACTAGCAATATTTAGAAGGGTAGAGACAAGTATATAATGAAATATAAAAAGTTTATTTCGATTCGTCATATTTTGCAACATAATTGAATTTATTTAATGCTGGTAACATATTAAGACATGCCGATGTATTTAATAATTTAAAGTTTTCTCAAAATTCAAAATTAAAATTATTAAACAATATTTTTTTCTTACAAAAAAATGTCTGTATTTACTTTAAAGCTTTATTTGAATTCAAATAAAAAAAACATAAAATAAAGAAATATTCATGATTATTTCTCATTTAAATAAAGTTAAAACTAATTACAAAATTACATTTCTTTTAATTACGTCAAAAGTAAAGCCTTAAAAGGAAATAAAACGCTTACTCGTTAATTAATCTACGAAAGGCGGTATTTTATTCAAATGTGTAGGCTTGCCGTTGTAGGAGGTAAAAGATAGCCATATCTGATTATATTATATTCAGCGGAATCGACGAAAACGCTTTAGGAACGAATTGCTGACACGAGGGAAGGTCACGTACACGGCCAATGGAGTCTACGGAATACTACTTTTAGCTTATGGAGATATATTTGTATAAGTATACCTAATAATAATGTTTTTTATAATTTGACTATATTTTCTTATTAATATGAAAATTTAAATTAAGTTATAATTGAAAATACCTTAAGTAAGACGTATAATTATTTATTAACCTAATTATTATTTGTCAATTGTATTGAGAGTATGTAACTCCAATACAGTCAAAACTACATGTAAATAAATGATGTTTTTAATATAAATATTTTCATAAACATATTTCATATTGTTTATGTAGCGTATAATGCATTTGGATATTTTCTTAACAATTACAGCTTGTCCTTGGCGATACCGCGCGGCGCACTGTTATCTTGTATCCGTATGTAGTTAATGCATATTTATTTACCGACTTTAACTTGTATTTATGTTAAATATATTGTATATTTAAATTTAATTTTGTCCATTTTGTGTGATTTTCTGCGAAATTTTACAGAAAAATAAGCGAATTTTGAACAATTAAAATTTATAATATTAAAAGAGCACTGAAAACGATAATAATTTACTTGAAAATCTTAATAAATACCTATATGGCAATAAAAAAATGACTGCTATATAATGGACTAAGTAAATATTAACACACATAGGTATATATTTCCAAACAACATAATTATATAACACAAAAAAAAATAAACCTTATTTAAGAAAAAGTATTTTTCATTTCATTAATCATCTAGCGAAAGTAATATGTTTTAGTTTTATATTCTCCAGTTTTAACATACCAAGTTCATGGACCTCTTTTAGTATTAACTTAAACTTTATTTCTAAAACATCTCTTAGTACTAAAGAATTGTTGCTAGCATTTTTATATTATTTTAGTTAAATAAAGTTATGAAATTTCTGTACATTTTTTAACTTATTCTTTAATTTAGTACCCAACGAAAATGTAATATGTAAATTTTTAAAATCTTATATAACATCAATTTAGCTTCTAATTAAGGTTCCACTGTCAATACTTCAATAAACCAAATAAGCACGCAATAAGATAATTTTGTATGTGCCTATTTGAATACAAGCCGCCATTGTACCGGCATATGTAAATGTAACGGCCCACGCTAGCTGTTCGTGAACGGAACGTTATTTATCTCTCATTGGCTTCATTTATTCCAATTTTGAAGACAAGTCTTATTCGGAATTAAATCAGCGTAAGTTACTTTAATTAGGATATACCTACGCAAAGTATACCTTTCGGTTTAATTAAATTCGTTTAGATATAAACAGTAATTATTTAGTAATTGCTGGTATTTATAAGGTTTATACTAAACAGCTTATCTAAAGTAAGTTAAGCTTTATTAGCGATCGCAAAGACGTGATATAATCAAATTGTAAAAGCTTCCTGATATCTAGCCTAGATTCTTAATGGAACGAGGAAGTCAGAAGTTTCTTAACTTGTACGTTCACTTTAATCAATAGAAACAAAGGCGCTGTCCTCTCTGGAGGAAAGAGGACGTCTTACGTAGGGTCGAACTGATTTATAGTTGTATTGTGATTTAAAGTCACGTCTCTACAAATATTTATGAATTGAAATTATGGAATAATAATATAAGTTATGGATTTGACTCCCACTCGAGGGAATTAATTATTTAATATTTTCGCTCTAGTATCAAGGCAAAAGTGGGAGATGGAGTGTCTTGACACTAGAACTACTTGTGAAAATTAAAAAAATATGAAAAAGTAAATAATTTAGTAATTAAATATATTTTATTTAACGTTTACCTTGACATAAATTCTTGTTTTTATAAAAAGAAAATGTACTAGAATTACAAATACCTAGCTGTTATTATGAACACGCGTACATAGCGTTTATTATCTGGCCAATTAATACCTATCTACCTACATGCTAGGCACCGTCTAATCTAAACAAGCAGGTGACATTACCATTGTAGTTTCCACCCACATTTTTATTCTTATCAATACAATAATTTAGGTATTTAATTAGGTAATATATAAGCTTGTAGTTACCAAAGCGTAAAACCCACTCATTATTGCTTAATGTAATTTAACATTCTATGTACCTACAGGACTTGAGCACATGCTGATACTTGAGCGTATGCCAGTAAACGCGATGGTTGCGGATTCGAATCTCACTCTGGGGAATGATGTATTTAATATTTGCATTTGACTCGAGAATTCAGTGGAGAGTAGAGAACGGAATGTCTTAACACTAGGTTCCCTCTGCTTATTTTGTTATATGCGAGATACACCGTGAAGCTAGAAAAAATGGACAGGATAAACTTCTATACGTAGGCCGTAGATATATAAAAACAAATTCTAATTTAAGGCTGTAAATATTCCGGTACTTTTGCAAATATAGCAAGAAACTAGAAGAAGGCTTGTTTGTTCCATTTTGTCGCAACGAATCTCATTCTGAAACCAATATTGAGTTTGTTTGGGATAAAATATCGGATCGTATTACCATATTAGGAATATCGCGCGATCCTCTCATATTTTTATTCATAAGATTAGTTCCTTTTTTGTGATGATATTCTGTAATGATTCTTTATTTTTGTTTTTATCTTCATTAACATAATGAAATGTAATAAATACGTGTATAAAAAAATAAACTGCAAATTAAGTACGTTTACCTGAATATTTTTAAAGCGTCTAAAGTTAAATAATGGAAAATATTAGTAAAAAGTTTATATTAATTGAAAAACAACAATTTATTAATCAATATATTATTTTAACATATTTAAAAATTAATATTTCTAGGCCAGCCGTGGCGCATGGCCATAAGTGACTGTAAACATGACTAGTTGTGGGTTCGATCCCCATTCGAGAAAATTAAATATTTATTTAAATTTATATTTTTCATTTCTTTGCTCTAGTGTCTAGCTCTAGAAATCGGCGAAAAATGGGAAGCGGAGTGTCTTAACACTAGATTCCCTCTGCGTATCCCTTTTCATAAATTAATATATGTAATCATACCTATATAATATATACTACTACCTATGAACATAGTATGGAACTTTATTATTAACGAAATCGACATATGTATGTATGTATATATATATGCATCGATATGGTACGCGTCGTGCTTACAAATCAGAATGTGGTAGCAAAATGACTATTTTTCTCAAGTCACGTATCACCTCGAGCTTATCTGGCGTTAGGTTTGATGATAATAAGTGATACCGCGAAATATACAAACTGTGATTTAGCTGAACTAGAATTGACTTAATAATTTAAAATAATTAGGTATAATTTATATATAGGTAATATATGTCTAAAAAGACACGTTATTTCTATATATAAAACTTTTCTGATACTTAGTAACTGACAGACAACGCACAATTGGAGTTAAACTTTGAGGAGTGTAGAGGAGCAGTAAGAGAGGAGTCAGCGGTAACGGAAAAAAACGGAATCCTAAGTTACCTCATATGTATGAGGACAATTAATTAAAAATAAACTGTAAATAATACTTTATCTCATTAGAATATCAAAAAAATATATAATGATGGTTCATGCTGTTACTGAAGCTGTGTACACCCACGTTAAGATATAAGTAGGATTTATTATCTATCGACAAACATTATTAATAATAATTTATTATTAATGTTTTTTATGAAATAAGCAATGAATTTCCAAGTAAGACAAAGTATGAAGATTAATAACTAAACAAGATATAAAGAATGTTAATTATGTTATTATTAATTAATATAATAACAAGTTAACATTACTATATTTGACACAAATATATATTTTTTAAATTGCAATATTTAAATTAGAGTGCTGCGCTGATTCTAGCTAATTTTATTTAAAAATACAGGAGAGTATCCGTAACACTCTACATGTAAAATAACAATAAAGCTATAAAGCGCTTTGAAGACGCTTGCTTATCTTATATATCTCTAACTAACACAACAAAAACAAAATTAAACAAAAAAAAACTACAACAAACAAACAACACAAAATTCCTAAAAACAAACAAAAACAAAACACACACAAATTATAACAAATCATTAAACCACAAATATTTTAATTAAGGCTCATCCAGCTCAGCGGCATCGGGGTTCATTTACGGAGCGTCCTCACAGAGTCAATATCAATAAATGGGAAGTTGGAAATTGGATGTGTTTCGGCTCATCGGGGCCCGAGCCGACACTGTACGTAATAAGATAGTAATGAGGTCTCGCCACCCGTAAAAATATGTCGGCTCCCGTTCTATAGCTAAATATTTAACAATGTGTACTGTAATACAAAGGATGGCAGATAAATTGTTGTTTTTGTTGTTGATTTGGTTAATTAAAATTATGTTAAAGAAATGAATATTTAAAAAATATTATAGGACAGATCAGTAATTTAATTTAAGCTTAATATTTATATAAATATTGCTACTAGAAGTTCACAGTGAACTACGATGAAATCGAAAGTAGCTTTAACATAGTAGTTAAATGTAATGTTAACATTATAGTAGATTTTTATGAATGTACCTACTTATTAGGTTTTTATTTTCTAAACGGATGAATTTCGATAGTATATTTATTATACAGCGAATATTCTATCAATATGTATAATACTAAAACAAATAAAATATTATTAGTATTACTGTTTTCATTTGACTTTGTAAAATAGTTGTGAAAATAAGATAAATAGAGAGTCGGTTGCATCAGCATAAGATTGATTTGACATTGACACGATACGCATGCGTATTACTCTAATTGGGTGCAGGGGCCGCCGGTTGAGAGGGAAAGAGATGAATCAACATCTTACATAAGAGAGAAAAGGACGGAAACATTGCACGCGTATACGAAGACGGGTCGGCAACATGGCCGACGGCAAATGCAGTTGCATATAGAGAATATCCGGTTTTTAACTGATTTTATACTTTTGATACAATGGGTATAATTATAGGTAACTTATTTATTTTAATTGTAATTAAAAGATGTACTTACATTACATTTTTAAAAAGAGTATGGGGTAAATTAATTATCATAATTATATAATTAGCTAAGATACTAGCAATAGATTGTATTTTTTTAGTAAATTTTCATTATAGCGTACTATATAACAATGATATTATGGGAGTTTTGAATATATCTGCAAACTTATTTTCGTACGGCGAAGTGAAAGTACGTGTAAACTGAGTGTTGCGTAAAATTACACGTTCGAAGCGACACTAAAACAGATGTTCACCTTAAATATATTGTTAATGCTGCGGATATTGCGTTTAAATTGTAAATATTAGTGTAGCTTTTGAAAATAACATTATTTTTTAAACTTTATGGGATCGAATCCTCACAGGTCTAAATTAAAGGCTTGTAAGGTTTTATATTAATCACATTAATCCAAATGGTTAAAGTAAATAAAAGTTTAAACGGATTAAACTCAGAACAAGGGTCAGAGGGGTGCGGGCCGCGGGGCATAATTATCTCCTATATACCCTTGTAATTGTACGTAGCTCTACCCTTACAAGTATTGTGTAGACTTACGATATATAATTAGAAACCAAAAGAAAATATTCATCATTTTATTGTGCAAATGTGGTGCATATAAAACAAATCTTTTAATTGCTAATAATCTTGAAAATAGTAAAATCTATTGATTAAGTAATTAAAATTACTTTAAACAATATAATTATTTAAATATTTTCTACTTAGTTGATGGAACTTAGCGACGCTTCGTTATACAGGCAAAGCAGATGTGTATATTATACCTATATCGGTAAATATATCTACTTGTAATATAAAATATTCTACTATCGCAAGTCTACACCTGCCCTACGAGAGGTTCATTCGCATAGGCAAAACAATAGAGGCGCTTAAATGAGACCTTGAATTCCCCACATAAAACGAGGTCACTCTTTAAAAGACAAAATGCTCGCCAAACGAATTAAGTCGAGATTTCTTGGGTTTTCGTTTAAATTAATTTTATTATTTAAATATTTAGAAAAATCGAGAAAGAATTGTATACTTACACACATTTGATAAGTTATAATTTAACTCTCCGCTCTCCATTTTACTATTGAAAAAACAATGCTTAATCTAACGCCGCACAACATCACCAAAAGTTTGATATAACCCATATCCACTATATATTTTAACAAACTATACACTTTTAACCAACTGCACCAAAGCTAATGGTGTCTACAAACAACAATAATTACAACAAACAAAATAGAAGCCAAGAGATGAATTTTACAACACGGTTTTAATTACACCAACTCGTAAAGCGCTTCGAAAACATAATAAATGAAACAAGAGGTTCAATTCACTCAATTATCCGAATTAGTTGATAAGCGCCGAAATATTATAATTCTTAGAGTGGAGTGATGTAAAATTAACATAGGAATCCACTAAATTCAGTACATTTTGCATTTAACATTTACAAAACCTTTATATTATTATACCTGAGTATAAAATTTGAAATACCCTTTCATAATTTACATAGCGATGATTATTATATATCTAAGTTACTTTAAGAAATTCATATATGTAAATATATATCAAATAAATTATAGTGGTGCAATAGATATTTATATAACGAGGCACAGTGCTGCGTTTAGCTCCGCCACTGAACATGCCAATGCCTCGAGTTTTCGGCGAAAAGTGGGGAACGTAAATGTTTTAATGGGAACGAGAATGGGGATGGGGGTTGTCTTACACTAGGTCCACAGGTTTTCTCTGTCTACTCTGCAAGGGCTTGAAGCGTACAAAAAAAATATGCGTAGGTATATTACCAATACCTGTCATGGATCAGACAGTGAGACAGCGTCTGACCTTAAACACGATGCCAACTCTCTCTCTCTCTCTCTCTCTCTTTGCCAACCCTACTATGCGGGAAAAAAGCTTGGAGCTAATACAAGCGTATTATATAGGTATAAAGTAAATAATACGATCTTATAGATCCTGTCACGATCCACGAATAGGCAGAATATTTAGTATTCGTATATTTCGTGTATTAGTAACTACTTGCAGTCAGGCATTCTATTGCGTTGAACATATCTACCTAAAATGAAAGATTTTTTGTAAGTATAGAGATATAGAGGTTTTTTCTCGACATACCCGGCTCACAGATTCGGAATATAGCGTGAAGCTGAATCAATTTGATTTTGCATTTTTATATTTCATAAAAAATGCGTATTACCTATAGGTACTTATTTAAATAAGTTTATACCTACTTATTTAAATCACTTTCTCCTGTTACCTAAAATGAGACACTAAATATTGGGTGATGTCAATCTAAATTACTATCAAAACAAGATTCAAGAAGAAAAGATTGTTATCATCAATTAATTCGCCTTAATGATTGGAGGGGCAAAGAACGCTGAGTCAGTCTTATAAGATTTTATTTAAGAAATATTTTAAATATTTTTATATAAGGTATCTTTTTTAAAAAAGTTATTAGTAAATTATGATAATTTAATGTTTAGTCAATGTTCTAATTACAAAACTAACGTAAGGCTAATATGTTTCACTGTAATTAAGAAAAAATAAATCAACTTCACCTTGTGTCAAGACACTCCAATCTCTACTTTATTTATTTGGAGACATTGCACATAATTTATTACTTACTTGCACAGCACAGCGTTGAGTTGCGCCACTTAATATGCAATGCCACATGCAGAATTTGACAAAAAATCGTGAACTCAATCTTCTTAATGAGAACAGAGTGTCTTAACACTAGGTTCTCTTACCCTACTAAACTAAATAAAAAGAACAAATTTATCTTAACAATCGACCAAGACAACCATATTATTGAAAGCTTGCGTGCTCTATTGAATCTTGTGAGATAAACAACCATTAAGGAAAACGTCGAGTAACGCAAACATGTTCATGAAACCAATTTCTTTTGTTTCAGGGTTCCTCTCGACGGGACGGGGTTGCGAGTTCCTATTTACATACAGATATTGGGAAGTGCGTGACTTGCATTGGATCAGATATTTGCGATTGTATTGTGAAGATTAAAAAGGAACATTTACATAACGATACAGACTCTTGGACGCCTTTTATTTATATAATATATGTATTTTTAGATATTTTGTATGGTAATTTATTTGTGAGTGGCGAAAATATATGTAATACTAGGGGACAGAGTATTTAAACACTAGGTTCCCAAATTCCCTCTGCCTACTTTGCTAGTGAGAACCAAACTATTTTATTTTAAATTCTTATTTATATAAATATTTTTTCTAAAGCTAATTTAAGATAAGGTACCTATGTATAATAAAATATAATTTATATATCTTTGAAGACAATGACATTTAATATATGTATAAAATGCAAGCATATAAAGCTGTTATCTCAATGACAGTTTCAGTATTTGCATTCAGCTGCAGGCTAGAGAATAAAGGTTCTTTATCTAGGGGAGGCAATTATTGTGCTAGTACCTACCTACTGAACACGTTAAACAACTTTTCTCGTTGCTCGTATGTTTTAGCCATTTTGCTAGTCCGAGATAAAACGAAAGGTAAAATAATGTGTGTTCATCTAAC
>HE669668.1:0-17908 GCA_000313835.2 Heliconius melpomene melpomene
ATTTAACATAAATGTCCATACATTATCGCAAAACCTACAAATAAAAAATATACACGATTAGTAACACCACACATCACTTTTTAAAATAAAAGTAAAATGAATAATTAATTTACCTGTAAGTATTCAGTTTCCCTGCTTTAAAAGTTAGTCTTGATTTCACTCTATTGGATAAGGCTAGATTTATAGATTTATCAAATTGGAGCATAACCTTTAAAGCTAATGAATGTGTTATTTGACCATACTAAAACAAGAAATATACAATTAGTATGCATGAACAATATTTCTTACAATTGTTTCTATAACGAAAACAAAATGTAGTTAGAAATCACCTGTATTAATTCTTCAAGGCTTTCTTGTAGTGTATTACCGATTGTGGTATTTCTGTACAGTTGATATGACATAATGGATAAGATTTCGTCTTTTTTATTAAACTACTTACAAAAATTATAATTTACAAAATAGTAAATAGTTAATACAATGAGCACTGAACGGGTAAGGTCTTTTATGTTGTGACAAATGACAGCAATAGCCATAGATAATACACATATACTACCACAGCACAGAATATACAAGTAATACCATTAGTGCTGCCAGCACTGACACTCAACATGAGTACTGTAAAATGAGTTCGATAAAATCGTTACACTTACTTTATGATACATTTTAACATTAATATAAAACAATCAATATTGAAGTATAAGCTAATATCGGTTTAACATTTAAAATACAGTAAAACATATTTATATACTTATTATAAAATACAAAAAATATAAGTAATTTATCTTAAAGAAGAATGTGGGCTCAATAGATATACCATATGGGGTAAATAGAATTGTATTACAAATTTTTCGACAGTATTTGTAAGAAAATACGGTTGTGAATATCTTAAGTTTTTAACATTATTTCATTTATTATGAATTACACTCAAATAAAATTATTGAAATCACTGTTAATTACTTTTTCAATATGCTTTAATTACTTCCACTAAGACTTGCATCAGATTTATTACTAGTAATAAACTCACCCACATGCAGCTTCACACCGCTTGGACTTCACGATTATTTACAAGTTAGTGCGCGGCTAACATTTATTAGAATACAAATGTTCAATTAAATGTTAGACTTCTTACATTATAAAACAACGGAAGTTTACATTTTTTAACATGTTGCCATTGACCTGCACCTATGAAGCTTTTAGAGATTATTTTATACTAGTAGTTTTTATAATTACTTCTGG
The DNA here is from genome assembly GCA_000313835.2 of Heliconius melpomene melpomene. Classification (NCBI taxonomy): domain Eukaryota; kingdom Metazoa; phylum Arthropoda; class Insecta; order Lepidoptera; family Nymphalidae; genus Heliconius; species Heliconius melpomene. Next base: position 1,237 of record HE669668.1, read on the forward strand.
AAAAAATCACCAGTATTTTTTTTAGCTACTGCCCTTGAAAGTTTTTGAAAAAAATGTGCTTTTTTAAAAATTATTTTTGTTTCCATGTTTCTTCCAAGATTTTCAAGCCGATATTTTTAAAATATTACATTATACAAAAGGCCTACTATTGAGCTATATTGAGGCAAGAACAGTTGGGTTGTATTTGCCAATTTTATTCAAGAATCCGATTTTTTCCAAAAAATCACAAATTATCGTATTCGATTCGAATTTTTTTTTCGTTTTTTTTTCAGTCTTGAGGTTAATGCTGTTAGCCCTATTGGCTTTTCGTTGGGTAGGGAAGAGGATACTCTGTCCCTGAAGAAATGCAGGCGCTGTGTGGCTGCCTGTGAGGGAGTCGACGACTGTAAGGGCGCCCCCTGCGGGGCTCGAATCTCGGCTTGCGGCCGTCGAGCGGACTGGGATCCCGAACAACTGAAAATCGGGTAACATTTATGGGGGTGAAATGGATAGGTACTAAAGTCCATAGACAACCGATCGTGTTCATTATACAGAGTGTTTTTCTCAGCACCCCTTTAAATGAAAGTACTGTTTTAACTATTCTATATTATTAACTTTATAAATACAACTTTTTTTTTCCCAAAAATGAAAAAGTTTTTTTTTTCAAACAAAATAAATAATAAAATAATCGTTGTAAAATAAAACGCCACTTGTTAAGGACGACGCACGCAGCTATAAACCTATCAAAGGTGAAACCGCCGCACATGCCTCATTTCGAAATCGAGTCGTAGGTCAGTTGTTTAATCTTTAGTAACATTATTGTAATTGTATGTTATACAGAGTGTCCCAGGAGTCAACGATAAAATGAAACCAGGTGATAGACCAAGTCATGACAGTTATGAGAAAAATATAAAAAAAATCTTTGTCATGTATTTTTCATATTATATTGATTTTAAAAAATATCGGAAAAACGACATCCTGTGATGGTTTTTCGAGTCCCAGGACTACAAATATTACTCTTTCTTCATTTTTTTTTCTGTAATGTAATCATGAGTAACCCTTCTGTGAATTACAGTTTAAGATTGAAACATACCTGCATCAGTTTTCAATAAAATATCGTGTTTTTGCCAAACCTTAAATTCAAAATATTTACTACACCTAACTTTAACCGACCGTACTATAAAAAAAATGTACTACACTGTTTTTGCAAGTAACTTTAAAAGTTGGCGCATTTAATCTGGATTCCGAAATAGTACGACACTTGCTGGATTACTTCTTTGTTGAAGAGAGAAAAATCAAAATACACGATAATCGGGATGACGTTCAGCGTTTTGGTACCTTTTCCGATACATTCTAGCTGCAGCATTTGCGTTACATAACCACTCTCCATGAATGAAATGCATATTGGCAATGTGTCAAAGACCGAGTATATGGCCTGCGAGAGTCCGGACTCGAGCACTATCCTTGTAAGTCCTGGGCCAGCCCCTAAGTTGGAAAAGTTCAGGTACCTTGGATCCGTCATGCACGAGTCTGGAGGCATCCATCGATCACGACCTCCTTGGCCGGATAAGAGTTTGGACGGTATCCTGCGATCACAGACCACACCAGTGACCTCCCGCCACTTAGCCCAGGCAACGTTTATCCGACTTAGGGGCTGGCCCAGGACTTATAAGGATAGTGCTCGATCCGGACTCTCGCAGGCCATATACTCGGATTACTCGGATTTTTTTTTATATTTTTCTCATAACTGTCATGACTTGGTCTATCACCTGGTTTCATTTTATCGTTGACTCCTGGGACACCCTGTATATATTTTTGTAATATTTACGTTATTGGTATTTATGCGGAATTACGTCGTGAAATGAAAAAAATCCTACGACTAAACTGTTCAGGTATCTTGATGAATTTCTTTAGGTATGGGTTTAAAATATTTTACCCTATATGCAGTTCCCGTAAACGGAGCGCTGATGCTTCCACCCTTGTATATGACAAAACTGCGTTATGAAATTAAATTTATAATAAGTACGTCAAGCAATCGTAAATCAGTATTATTCTGCAGTAGTCTAGTCTCTTGATAACTTGGGAGTTGTCAGCATCAGGTGAACAAACAGCAAGGCAAAATATTTTATAATACCTCAGAATTCGGATATATTTTAAAGTTACTTAACATTCTAAAAATTATATTTTTCATGTTTGAAAGCAGGTCCTAGCAATAAAATAAGATCACAATGTTGATATTTATTATTTATTTACAAATTTCAAAGATGTGTGGTTATTTAAATTAGTAAATATAATTTGATAAAATAAATAACGTTATTAAAATAAAATATCAATTATTTTAAAATAATTATTTATTTATATATTCTTCATAAAACTGCCAGCATTACCTGAAACAAAGTAAAATTTTAAGAGTAAAGTTAATAATAGAATTAAAAATATGAAAATTTTTTATTTTGTTATACAATAATTGTTTGTATTGTAACATTTTATTATACACATAAAACTTTATAATTCTAATTATAGATATAGGTATATTTTCAAAAAGTATATATATTTTTTTATCAGCTTCACGCTGTATCCCGCATACGGCAGGATAGGCACGGGGAACTATCTATTAAAACAATCTTCATTCTTTAATTTCCGTGGCGGAGCTCAACGCCGAGTTTTTTGCCTAATCGTCTGAGCGAAGAAATGAAAATATTAATAAATAATACTTAATTCCCTCGAATGGGAATCGAACCCACAACCATCATGTTACAGTCAAACCCCCACCACTGAGACTCAACAGTCTCAAATGAAAAGTTAATATTTATGATGCAGTTGACGAAAAGAAAAAAAACACGACTTAAAATATGATATTCTTACCACGTCAAGAAATATTTGTTAATTCAGTATTTTAGTAGTAGTACTACTCGATTTTCATCTGCCTCGGTCTTGATCTGCTTAAACCGTCTGTCTGTTCTGCTTCTCTGCATCTGCTTAAATCTACTTTTGCTTGGATCTTTAAAGTTTTTGTGTCATTGTACAATTGTAAGAGAAAAATTTCGATGGCAACCTAAAATAATTAATTTAATTGCAAGAAAATTTGAATAAAAAAAAAAGATAAATTAATATGCCATCTGCACTTAATATAAAAATTTGCGTTAAATAGATATTAATTACAATTAATAACTGAATCTGAAATTTAAAATATTATAAAACAAACTCATGCTTAAATATACTAACAACAATACTTAACAACATGCAATAATATCTGTGAAAAAAATGTCAAAATTACCGTATTTTTTAAAACATTATTTTTTTTTACTATAAAATAAATAAATTTAAGAACCTGTAAAATATACCTTAACTTAATTTCGTATGAAATAACATTTTAAAATAATCTGAAATTTTGAAATAATCTGAAAGCGTAAGCGAATTATGAAATTATGACACTTTCTTAGTTGACAGTCACTATGATACTTGCTGTTGTATGATTGCTGCTACTTGCTACTTACTACTTTAATCAGGTTACACTGCGCGACCCGAAGACTGGCAGCAACAGAGCAGGTGGCGCCGACTGGATCAGGTCATACTGCGCGATCCGAAGACTGGCAGCGGCAGGGCTGACTGTGTCGACTGGAATCAGGTTGAATGCTGGGTGCGAAGACTGGCACGCAGGCAATACAGTCACTAAGACCGCGCAGGGTCGAACGTAGAGGCCAGAAGTGAAGTGTCCGTTAGAGAACGCGGCTGATGGCGTCGTTTGGATCAGGTCACACTGCTGGGCTTGAAGACAGGCAAAGATGACTCTGCCAGACTGATGACCAGCCTCGTGGCTGATTGCGTCGACTGGAACCAGATCACGCTGCCTGGTCCGAAGACTGGCAGGCAAGCAACAGGGTCACCAAGGCTGCGCATATTTCATAAAACAATGCAAAGCTTACTATACATTGCTACTTAACAGTTGCTGAATAAAGTAAAAGAATATTCTATAAACAACTTAATATGCGTCTCTAGTTGTTTTACCATTTTCATTTAGTTAAGAGATTATATTCTATTATCGTCGTTTCTTACCAAGTGGCGGAGGGCAGAGGCTGTTTGCATTGACTAAAACCAAGTTGTACTATGCAGCCCAAACACTGCAGAGACAAAGCTTGTTGCGTCTACTGGAATCAGGTTACACGGCGCGACCCGAAGACTGGCCGCAACAGAGTTGATGCGGTCGACTGGATCAGGTCACACTGCGCGATCCGAAGACTGGCAGCGGCAGGGCTGACTGTGTCAACTGGAATCAGATCACACTGCTGGGCCCGAACACTGGCACGCAGGCAACACGGTCACTAAGACCGCGCAGGATTGAACGTAGGGGCCCGAAGTAAAGTGTCTGGTAGAGAATGCGTCAACTGGAAGCAGGTCACAGTGCCAGATCCGAAGACTGGCAGACAAGCAACAGGGTCATATTTCACAAAACAATGCAAAGCTTCCTGTACATTGCCACTTATAATTGCAGAATAAAGTAAAAGAACATTCTATAAATAGGTCTCTAGGCTTTCCTGCCATTGTCAATTAGTTAACAGATTATTTTCTATTATCATCGTTCAACCGCATATTAAGGCAATTTAGATCATTTAAGTAATGTTTGTAAGCAACTGAAACTTATTTGTCATTATCTAAATCATTACTGTCATATTCTTACCAAGTGAATTTTCTGACAGAGGACAGAGACTGTTTGCATCGACTACAACCAGGTTAGACTGAGGAACAGAGCTTGATGCGTCAACTGGAACCAGGTCACACTGCCCGGCCCGCGTGTTTGCAGCGACAGTGCTTGTTGCATAGACCAGCTTACACTGCGTGATCTGAAGACTGGCAGCAGCAGGGCTGGTGGCGTCGACTGGATCAGGTCACACTGCGCGTTCCGAAGACTGGCAGACTGGCAGTGCCAGGACTGACTGTCGACTGGAAGCAGGTCACACTGCTGGGCCCGAAGACTGGCACGCAGGCAACACGGTCGCTAAGACCGCGGTAAGTTGACCGTAGAGGCGAGAGGTGACGTGTCTGGTAGACGACGCGACTGATTTTGTTGATCAGGTCACACTGCCACATCCGAAATCTGGCAGTGACAGAACATGCTGGGGTGACTGAAACCAGATTAAACTGCGCGACACGAAGATTGGCAGAGACAGAGTTGGTTATGTCAATGGGAAGCAGTTTACCCGAAGACTGGTAGAGCTAGGGCTGGTTGCGTCGACTGGAACTAGATCACACTGCCTGACCCGAATGCGCAGATTTCACCACACAAATATTAACATCTTGGATTATAAAGTTTTTGGCGGTAAAGGTCGATAAATGGTCTTATATTTAAGAACCTGTAATAAACTATTTTAACTTTACTCCTTATGAAAAAAAGGTTACTCACTTTATTTAAAAGACAAATTATGAACCAGGACGCATTCTTAATAGATAATATTATAAGGCTATATTTTGTAGATCATATATTTTTTTACATCCTTTTGTCATTTTAAATTCTTGTATTTTTTCATTTTTGATAGTTTTTTATTTTTAAATTATTTCCTCCTGAAATACTACACCACGAATCTAGATATAAAAACAATGCAGAACTTACCGTACATTGCTAATTACAGTTGCGGAATAAAGTAAAAGACCATTCTATAAACAGGTTAATATGTGTCTCTAGTCGTTTTACCATTTTCATTTAGTTAAGAGATTATTTTCTATTGTCATCGTTCTACCGCATATTAAGGCAATTTTGGGTCATTTGAATAATCCTTGTAAGCTACAGAAAATTATGTCATTATTTAAATCACTGCTATCATATTCTTACCAAGTGAATTTTCTGGCGGAGGACAGAGGCTGTTTGCATTGATTAAAACCACTGCAGAGACAAAGCTTGTTGCGTCTACTGGAATCAGGTTACACTGCGCAACAGGGTTGGTGGCGTCGACTGGATCAGGTCACACTGCGCGATCCGAAGACTGACAGTGGTAGGGCTGACTGTGTCGACTGCAATCAGATCACACTGTTGGGCCCGAAGACTGGTACGCAGGCGACACGGTCACTAAAACCGCGCAGGGTCGAACGTAGAGGCCCGAAGTGAAGTGTCTGGTAGAGAATGCGTCGACTCGATCAGGTCACACTGCCAGGTCCAAAGACTGGCAGAGACAGGGCTGGTTGCGTCGACTGAAAGCAGGTCACACTGCCTGGTTCGAAGACTGGCAGGCAAGCATCAGGGTCACCAAGGCTGCGAATATTTCACAAAACAATGCAGAACTTACTGTACATTGCTACTTACAGTTGCTGCTGTAAAAGAACATTCTATAAACAGGTAAATATTCGTCTCTAAGCTTTCCTGCCATTGTCAATTACTTAGTTGACAGATTATTTTCTATTATCATCGTTCAACCGCATATTAAGGCAATTTGGGTCATTTAAGTAATGCTTGTAAGCAACTGAAACTTATTTGTCATTATCTAAATCATTGCTGTCATATTCTTACCAAGTTAATTTTCTGACAGAGGGCAGAGACTGTTTGCATTGACTACAACCAGGTTAGACTGAGCAACAGAGCTTGATGCGTCGACTGGAACCAAGTCACACTGCTCCCGCATGTTTGCAGCGACAGAGCTCGCTACATAGACCAGCTTACACTGCGCGCAGGGCCGGTGGCGTCGACTTGATCAGGTCACACTGCGCGTTCCGAAGACTGCTGACTGGCAGTGACAGGGCTGACTGTGTCGACTGGAATCAGATCACACTGCTTGGCCCGAAGACTGGCACGCAGGCAATACGGTCGTTAAGACCGCGCAGGGTTGACCGTAGAGGCCAGAGGTGAAGTGTCTGGTAGACGACGCAAGTGATGTTGTTGACGGGATCAGGTCACACTGCCAGGTCTGAAAGCTGGCAGCGACAGAACATGCTGAAGCGATTGAAACCAGGTTAAACTACGCGACACGAAAATTGGCAGAGACAGGGTTGATTATGTCAGTGGAAAGCAGTTTACCCGGATACTGGCAGCGACAGGGCTGTGCTGGGCCCAAAGACTGGCGGTTACGGTCACTAAGCCCGTGCAGGGTTGATCGTAGAGCCCTCGACTCTGGCAGCGACAGGGCGTGGCGTGGCGTCAACTGCATCAGTTCAGATAGCGTGACCCGAAAACTGGCAGCGACGGGGCTTGTAGCGTTGACTTGATCAGGTCACACTGTGGGACCCGATATCTGGCAGCGACAGGGCTGGTTGCTTCGACTGGATCAGGTCACACTGCCAGGTCCGAAGACTGGCTGAGACAGGGCTGACTGCGTCGACAGACGTCAGGCCACACTGCTAGGCCCCATAAATTGGCATAGATGCGGCTGGTTGCATCGACTGGAATCAGGTCACACTGCCTGGCCTAAATACTGGCATGCAAGCAACAGGGTTTCTCAAAACAATGCAGAGCAGATATTTTTAAGATCGCTAGCATACAGGTTGTATAAATAAATAAATGGTAAGAGTATTAATAAAAAATGTACTAAGTAGTTATGTATTTTTAAATACCTCCTTATCCAGTTATTTTGTGAGGATTATCGTCCATTTACTTTTATTATAAATGTAGATAATATACTATACTCAATATATATAATTATCTTCACAACGGAAAATGCAAGCATACATATATATATAAAAAAAGTACCATAACCACCATATATCCATTATATTTTGTCCTTTATCCTATTTCTATATTCTGTTAAAAAAGAACGTGATTGCATTGTATCTCAATTTGAGAAATAAATTATTATATATTGGCTAAAAATGCATTACTTTTGGTTGAATAGTTTAGTTGTATCAGGTGGCAAGCAGGTATTTCCAGGCTTCTATATTTTATAGGATTTAGGCTATAACTTGTTTGTTATTCACTTCGGGGAACTGTGAAATGAACATGCAAAAATCAATACTGTGTTTAATGATAATTTCTCTGCACATATGTTTAAAAGCTTGTTTGCTTACCTATTACTCAAATTGGCATTTTAATTTCACCTTAGGATTTCATGATAATTTAAAATTTTGTTTTTTTCAATGATTAGATTTTTTCCTCCATAATAATAACATAAAATAAACTTTGTTTCTCATTTTTATTTAATGTATGAAAGCTTTATGTTCTAATTTACATCGATTAAATGTTAAAATTTAATAAATGTGGGTAGAGTGAGGCTTAAAACGTTCTGCTCGAACTTCATTTCTCTAAAATAATGATTACCGGAATCATGGCCACTGAAAGAAAAAAATATAGGAAAGTGGGTATTGGTGGGTATTGTTAAAAGAATTTCGTAATCTCTAGTATACAACAAATTTTGAAATGTTGATATTAAATTGTAGTTTCACGACATTGCAATCGAAACTTTTATGACGATAAGCTTATGAGGCACAGCTAAGTTTCCATCAGCATGACGTGTTGTTTTCTCATTCATTCTCAATATTAAACATAGCTTATGGGTGCTCCCATAAGCATCAGTGAAGGAGTGTGAGAGTTCCCTCTGCCTACCCTGCTGTGTGCGGGATACAGTGTGAAAGTGATTTACTTAAGTATATCCATCCCTGTAGATTACTACTTCAAAAAGAAAGAAAATATGGACCAATATTAAAGTATAAAAATATTTGTCTTATAAGTTTACATATAGCTTGGTATATATTACCAAGATTATTAAGTAATAGAAATCTATTACTTAGCTATGATAAATCATGAACTAAATCTATTACTTTTTCATTCTATGTTTTTGAAAATCGTGCATGAGATTAAAAGTCGATAGCGATAACTTACCGAATTATCCTAACAGCTAAGTTTCGATTGAATTACATACATATTTATATTCTCAATCAGTTTCAAAAAGTGTCTAAATATGATTACAGCTCCATTGCATTTTCAGCTCACGCGATGACGCAATTTTATTTATTGGATTAGAATGCCTATGCAGTTTAAATTTGTCCCATCTATATGATATTTTCCGAACATTGTTGAGTCGCCTATGAATTGTTTAAGTAGTTGGAGAAGAATATTCTTCCGTCCGATTGACCGGCTTTGATCTGGATTGTAACAGTTTTCAGCCAAGGCGAACGCGAATTCGATGTAGAGCCATTAGCCTGTTTAAAATCAATATTATTGCACAAAATTGCCCCTTTGTTCGTTTATAAATTATTTGATAATTATATAAAAAATACGTAACACATGAATCAATTATTAGGACTTTTTGAAAACAAGGGTATCTGCTATGCAACGAATGACTCACCAGTTTCATCGAACTTACTTGGCTAAATCGATAATGCGTTGAACTTATCGACTTCGCCGCTCGCCATTTGGCAGACTCCATACACTCTCCTTTGCACAGGAGAAGACTCAACTTTCGTAGTCGGCCACTCGACACGCCTTAACACCTGGGACTCGAAAGAACACACAAATACGAATAGCCCGCGCGAACGGGTCTATTGGGGTCGATTTTATACATGATGAAATTATTACGTAATTTCCTAACTTTTACCTAAAGTGAGCTGATACCGGTGTGGTTGCAAGGAGCATGGTTCGGGTGTTGTATTTCGTTGCAGGACCGCATGCCGTGCAGTTGTGTACGTTAGCAGCCTCGTATTACAGCAAGTGAAGAGACACCATCAGCTCGGCTCTCGTTTTCTCGGCAACCAGTCGGCAGCTCAACTGCTACGTTGATCTTGACTAAGTCGGTGGTGACTCATGGAATAACACATACCGTGTACGTAAAACAAGATTACATAATAAAAGAGAACATTGAAATAAAATCCACTAAACATGTATTTAAAAAATATTTTATTTATCATACTTAAACATATGTCACAATTAAATAATCCATATGAAAAAAAAAAAAATTTCAATCACTATTATTTTTATTAAATAGAAAATTTAAATTTTATTTAACAATTATTTAAAGTTTAAATACAATTAATTAATAAATACATGATACCGTTACAAATCCATATCGTTGCCAGCTGCGACCGCGCCTCAGCGGTAGTCAAGATGGCGGACCTCGGGTGCAGACCCACGCGACAGGGCGCCAACCGCAATGGGACTGTAATCTAGAAAACATTCTATATATGTCACAGATTCAATTACAATTTTACTTTACCTATCTTATTTGTGAAATACATATTTGCTGATTAAAAATGGTGTTTAACGTTATCTAGTTTTTTGAATTTAGCGCTTAAAGTGCTAACCAGAACAGCAAGTTTAAATTTTTGTTTTATACATAAAATTCAATAATAATATACAATGTCCCATTCTCACCATGTCAAGAATGTCTTCCGTCGAGTACCCATCATTTTGGGCCCTATGCAGCTTCGTATGCTTTCCATTCTCTCTTCATCTGCCTCGATTTGCTTCTGCTTCGGTCTTATCCGTTTCAGTTTTCATCTGCTTCGATCTTTTTCAGTTTTCACCCACTTCGGTCTTCATATGTTCCAGTCTTCATCTCCTTCGATGTTCACCTACTTCATCTTCCTCTTCCCGATCTTCTTTTGATTCAGTTTTCATCTGCTTCGCTTTTCACCGGCTATAATCTTCATTTGGTTGGGTCTTCATCTACTTCAGTCTTCATCTGCTTTGACCTTTATCTGCGTCATCTTCTGCTTAGATCTTCTTTGCTTCAGTCTTCATTTGTCTCAGTTCTACATCGGTCTTCATCTGCTTGGGTCCGTCAATGCTTCGATCTTCATCTCCTTCGTCTTCTTCTGATTTTATCTTTATCTACTGGTGTCCGTCATCAGCATCGATCTTCATCTGCTTCGTCTTCTTTAGCTTCGGTCTTCATCTGCTTGGTTCATCATTTACTTCTGTCTCTATCTGCTGGGGTCCGTCATCAGCTTCCACTTCATCTGTTTTGTCTTCATCTGCTTCGGTTTTGGTCTGGTTTATCTGATCGTCTTCATCTGTTTCAGTTTTTTAACAGCTTCGATCTTCTTCTGCTTCATTCTTCCTCTGCTTCGGTGTTTATCTGCTTGGGTCTAAATCTACTTGTGTCTTCATCTGGTGCTCATCTTTTGCGTCTTCATCTGCTGGCCATCTACTATTGTCTTCATCTGCTGTTCATCTATTTTCGTCTTCATCTGCTGGGGTCCGTCATCAGCTTCGATCTTTATCTGCTTCGTCTTCTTTAGTTTCGGTATTTATCTGCTCTGATCTTGATCTGCTTTAATCTTCATCTGCTTCGGTCTTCGTCTGCTTCTGTCTTCATCTGCTTCGATCTTCATCTGCTTTGGTCTTCATCTGCTTCTGTCTTCATCTGTTTCGGTCTTTATCTGCTCTGATCATCATCCGCTTAGGTCTTCATCTGCTTCGGTCTTCACATGCTTCGGTCTTCATCTACTTCAGTCTTCATCTGTTCCGGTCTTCATCTGCTTCACTCTTCATCTGCTCTGATTATCATCTGCTTCAGTCTTCATCTGCTTCGATCTTCATCTGCTTCGGTCTTCATCTTCTTCGGTCTTCATCTGATTCGATCTTAATCTGCTTCGGTCTTCATTTGCTTCGGTCTTCATCTGCTTCACTCTTCATCTGCTCTGATTATCATCTGTTTCGGTCTTCATCTGATTCGATCTTCATCTGCTTCGAACTTCATCTGCTTCAGTCTTCATTTGCTTCGGTCTTCATCTACTTCAGTCTTCATCTGTTCCGGTCTTCATCTGCTTCACTCTTCATCTGCTCTGATTATCATCTGCTTCAGTCTTCATCTGCTTCGATCTTCATCTGCTTCGGTCTTCATCTTCTTCGGTCTTCATCTGATTCGATCTTCATCTGCTTCGGTCTTCATTTGCTTCGGTCTTCATCTGCTTCACTCTTCATCTGCTCTGATTATCATCTGTTTCGGTCTTCATCTGCTCTGATCATCATCCGCTTAGGTCTTCATCTGTATCAGTTTTCACATGCTTCGGTCTTCATCTACTTCAGTCTTCATCTGTTCCGGTCTTCATCTGCTCCACTCTTCATCTGCTCTGATTATCACATGCCTCGGTCTTCATCTGCTTCGGTCTTCATCTGCTTCAGTCTTCATCTGTTTCGGTCTTCATCTGCTTCAGTCTTCATCTGCTTCGGTCTTCATCTGCTTCAGTCTTCATCTGCTTCGGTCTTCATCTGCTTTGGTCTACATTTGCTTCGGTCTTCATCTGTTTCACTCTTTATCTGCTCTGATTATCATCTGCTTCGGTCTTCATCTGCTTCAGTCTGCATCTGCTTCGGTCTTCATCTGCTTCAGTCTTCATCTGCTTCGGTCTTCATCTGCTTCGATCTTCATCTGCTTCGGTCTTTATCTGCTTCAGTCTTCATCTGTTTCAGTCTTTATCTGCTCTGATCTTCATCTGCTTCGGTCTTCATCTGCACGGGCTTCATCTGCACGGGCTTCATCTGCACGGGCTTCATCTGTTTCAGTCTTCATCTGTTTCGTTCTTCACCTGCTCTGATCATCATCTGTTTAGGTCTTCAAATGCTTCATCTTTATCTGATCGTCTTCATCTGTTTCAGTTTTTATCTGCTTTGATCTTTTTCTGCTTCAGTATTCCTCTGCTTAGGTGTTTATCTTCTTGGGTCTGCATCTATTTGTGTTTTCATTTGCTGTATCTGGTGTTCATCTTTTTGCGTCTTCATCTGCTGGCCATCTACTGTTGTCTTCATTTGCTGTTCATCTATTTTCGTGTTCATCTGCTGGCGGCCATTTACTAATGTTTTCATCTGATTTGATGTATTTTTGCTTAGGTTTCCATCTGATTTAGTCTTTATCTGCTTAGAATGTCATCTTCTGCTTGTCTTTTTCTGGCATCTGCTTCGGTCTTCATCTACTTCGACGATCCTTCTCGTCATCAATTTAGGTTTTCAACTGCTTCTGTAGTCCTCTGCTTGAGTGTTGTCTTCATTTGCTTCGCTCTTCTTTTAAGGGATTCATCACCTTGGGTCTTCATCTGCTTGGATCGACGATCTTTTTCAGTTTGGATCTTTTTCGATCTTGATCTACGTCGGTCTACTTATTTTTCGGCTTTTATTGGCATCAGTATTTATTTGAATCAATCTAAACTTTTGATCTCTGTCTTCGTTTGTATGTTACGTTTATGTTCTTTCTATATTTTTCTTGTTCTGCCTTTATGTTTATCAGTCTTCTTCTTCAGTTTCCATCACGTACATCTAGATGAAGAGCCCAATAAAGATGATTATTGGGCTTCATTTTCTGGTTTTATTGTTTGCACCTTCATCTTTTTTGGTCTACATTTTTTCGGCATTTTGATCTTGATTTTAAGTTTTATAATATTATTTTTTATTTTATTACGTAGCTTCAGTCTTTTACTATCATCTTATTTCGTCTTCATCTAATAAAGTTCTTCATTTAGCAACTTCTCGGTTGCCAGTCTTCATCTGTCCAACTCTGTTTATAATCTATTAATTTTTCAAGTTTATCCATAACCATCGTCTTTTTGGGGGTATTTATCATTTATAATTCTACATTATATTAGCAAGTTTTTAGCTTAACCTATATAGTACATTCAACTTCAGATTATAATCATACTGATTTATTATAAAACTAGTTTTGTTGTGATCTCATATAAATATGTATGTATGTTTAAATCTTTTGATTTTAATATTTTATTTCTTATTTAGCAACAATATTCTTCTGCAAATCCTTTTATATGACTGCTAATATAATTTGGGAAATTCAATTCTTGCTTTGACCTTATTGTCACTAAAATTGTACCTTTTTTAGTATCAATGTAATTTGACATTAATATTTTTTACCATATAATTATTACTCTTAATTATATTGACTTTTTTCCACTTGTGTACTGCCATTGATATACTTACGAGCTCCTCAAGTTGCATTTTTTGCCATTTATGGGCGTTGTGATTGATATACATTTTAAATTACATATTTACTTTTTCATCTATCTTTTCCATTTCCCAATCAGTAATTTTCTTTTGTCAATTCAAAATAAGTAAAATTTCTAGATATAATTTTCTCTATTTTAGTTTCATATAATTTATGTAAATATTTGTGCCCATATTAATTTATAGTCAATGGTAACCTAAAATATTTAATTTTATTGCAAGAAAATTACAATATATATTAATTATTATGCAATCAGTAATATAAAAAATAGGGTTTGTTATTAACTGGATGAAATATAGAATATTAAATATACAATGCTTAAATATAATAACATCATATCTGTAAAACAAATGTAAAAATTATGAAGTTTATTTTATTTTGAAGTTTAAAAAACCCTACTTTTAAGAACCTGTAGTAAATGCCATTAGCTCAATTCAATACAAAATATTTTTATCTTACATTATTTGGAAGAGCAAGAGTATTACAACCAGCCAGCCAACCAGCAGGCAACTTTTTCTTTTCACATTATGATATGACAATTTGTAAAACATATATTAATTTCTACCCTCCTTCATTTCCTATTCTTTTTAAATATTGATAATTTGTCCAATCGCAATTGCATTTGTTGCCTCAATGGCTAGCTAGCTTCAATTCATTCATTCATTCAATTATTTGCCCCTGAAAATCTTAATCTCGAATCTAGGAGCATAAACGAATATAATGCAGAACTTACCATTGTTAAATCAAGTATCTTCTATGTACAATATGCGTATCATGGCTTGTTGGAAATTTTTAATAAGTTTAAGATTAATTTATATTATCATCATTACCATGTTTTTATATATAATATAAGTAATCCTTGAAAACAACTGAAAAATATTTGTAATTATCTAAATCATTGCTATTAAATTCTCACCAACATAAAATTACTTTGATTATTCAAGCACGGTCACCAGAAACGCGTAGAGTTGACCGTAGGGAAAGACAGGCCTGGTTGCGTCGGCTGGAACCAGATCACATTGTCTAGTTCGAAGGCTGACGATGTCGGGGCAGGTTGCGTTGACTGGAACCAGGTCACACAGCCAGCTCCAGAAACAAGGTCGAAAGGTGCCACTACTCTGCCTGAAGATTGGTAGGTATAAGCTCACCAAGACCATGCAGGGTTGACCATAGGAACTGGACTCCAGATTGCAATACGCAACCCGAAGACCGCAGAGAAAGAGCCTGGTTGCGTCGACTGGAACCAGGTCACACTGCCCGGCCCGAAGACTGGTAATGACGGGGCTGGTTGCGTCGACTGGAACTACATTACACCGACGTGAAGACTGGCAGAAGCAGCAATGGTTGAGTCGACTGGAACCAGGTCACACTGTTCGGCCTGCAGACTGGCAGAAACGAGTTGTGTCGCATATCAGGTCGAACTGCCCAGCCCGAGACTAGTAGAGACGGGGCTGGTTGCGTCGACTGCGACTTGCGGAACTAGGTCACACTGCCCGGCCCGGAGACGTGGCTGGTTGCGTCGACTGAAACCAGATCACACAGCCTGGCCCGAAAACTGGCAGGCAGGTAGCACGGTCACTAAGACTACGCAGAGTTTACCACAATGTCCAAAAGTGAAGTGTCTGGTAAAGGTCTACGTGGCTGGTTGTCTCGATTAGACCGGGTCACACTGTCCGGCCCGAAGTCTGGCAAAACACATGGCTGGGTATGTCGACTGGAACCAGGTAACCGGGACACATTGCGTGACCAGCAGGCGGCCGACTGGCAGGCGAGCACCACGGTGACTAGAGCTTCGGAGAACAGGAGTAAAAGGTCTGGCAAAAAACAGAATTGACGGTTCTAGTTAGGTCATACTGCAAAAGACTGGAAGGCGCGAAGCACACTCATCAGAGCCTCGTAGACCAGGAGTAGAAGTTCTAGCGGAAGACAGGGCTAACTAACTGCGTCGACTGGAACTATGTCACACTACACTATGGGAAGACTGGTGGGCACACGGGTAGTAAGGCGTAGAATTTGCCTCAGATGCAGCAGAAATTACGCATCGCCTGTCGAAAAAGCTGGTTATCTAGGTATATGTTATTAGTAGCACTTCCTGCAAGGTTAGGACTGCTGGCGTAGATTAGATTCTCCTATTTAAAATAATTGCCATTCATAGTTTCATTTAGGATACTTTTAGATAAGCTTCATAAGGCAAAACATTTTGGAGCTAGTCATGACTTGCATGCTAGATGCTACCAGGCCAAACTCGATTTTCAATGTAAAGCCTATTGAGCGCAGGCATAGATGCAGAGCTAGAGAAAGAAAAATTAGGAAGAAATGTGCTAACTACAATCTTCCCAGATGGTCATCACATGCGTTCTTACTGGTAATACATATTGTATGCTTTTTCCACACAATAAAATCGTAATGCAATAATACTATTGCTTTTTGCATAAACTGTGATCCCATCACACTATTGTACTCATATACAAGCTTAGCAGGCAGGACGCACTCTACAAATTTAATTAAAATTAAATTGAACTTAACTGCAGGTTATTTACAAACCGTACCAACAATAGTATTGAAGGAACATAAGCTGCGTATTCGGAATTAGCCATCATAAAAAACGTTGTTCGGCATTGCTTATTAAATTAGCTATTTCTTTGATATGCATATATACTAGAAAATAATTTTGTAAACTTTTATGTAGGATACAATCACAGTATGGCCAGGATCTTCTATTATCATAACTTGGATAAATTCATGGCTACCAAAATTATATGAAAACATGCCTACTGCGCATTCTTTTGTCTGAAGTATGTTTATTAATCATATCTTCCAAGAAGCTG
>HE669669.1:6822-32568 GCA_000313835.2 Heliconius melpomene melpomene
GACAAATGTTTCCCGGTCATCTCATTTCTTTGCGAGGTGACGTTGGGTGACCGCCGAGATCACCTGATTTAACCCCCTGCGATTTCTTTCTCTGGGGTTACCTGAAGGAAAAGGTGTACACGCATCGTCCCCGAACCATCGATGAACTGAAGGCTGCAATCACGGAAGAAATCAATGCTATTCCGCTGAATATGACTCGACGAGTAATGGACAACTTCCGGGAAAGGCTTCAGCAGTGTGTGGTCAATGGAGGTAGACGTTTACAGGATATCATTTTTAAAACCAACTAAATTAAAACTGCATGTTATGTGCTTTCAAACAATAAAATATTTTTTACTGCATGTCGCTTTGTTTTTAATACACACCTTATTGAAATCGGAAAGTTCAATATGACTCACCCTGTAGTTCCAATTTAGACCAGATAACGTTCGCTTAAGCCCTTGTCAATCTAACTGTGCTGTAAAATACTTATTTGAAGTAGAAGAATCGACAAAAATTTAAGATAAATCAGATAGCACCTCAGTTACACCTTTCTCTTAACAAAGCCAACGTCTCGTACGAGCTATGGGATCTACCGTGTTCGATATATTTATGAAGAGCGTGTATCGCGGGCAACGTTCCTGGGCAGGTACGTATACAGCGCGGAAGGAGTAATACGTCGTTGTAACTCAAAAGCAAAAACTGAAATCATTGCTTTATGAGTCTACTGTAGTTTATGGGAAGGAAGCAACAAACATTTTCTTGACATGTCTCGTACAGTGTACGTCCGTCCCGCACAGAGCAGGGTTGGCAGAGAGAAAACATTCTGTTCCCGATTAAGACAATTCTGTTTCCCACTTTCTCTCGAATTTTTGAGGCATTGTGCGTTGAGTGATCACTCAACGCCTTGCTTTGTCCCGTTACCAAAGCAAGAAATTATTAATTATTTCACTTCCCCAAATGGAAATCGAACCCACAACCGTCGAATTTACAGTCACGACTTGGTACCCCTATGCCCTCCTAGGCCTCAACATGTACAGCTGCAGATACTTTATTTAAAAAATATTAACATATATTTAGTAACGAATCTAAGAAAATAAACGTTTATTATAATTTTCATAATGTTCGTTTGTTTGGTGATGTCAGATTTGTTTGGGATCAATAACGACGCTTCGCACATCTTACTTACGGTTCATTGTAAAGCTTTTGTCAAAAATACGTCGATTTGATGTCTCTTTAATTTATTTTTCTTAATGGTTCATTTAAAAAAATAATTTAAAACAAAAATAATAAATACTTTATGTGCTTAATATTCTAAAGTTGAAGAGTTTCTTTGGTTTCAATCGTTTCTCTCAGGAACTATTGGTTCGAAATTCTACACAAAAATATATCGAGATATTATAACACGTCAATCATTTCTATGTAACCAACTACACCGGCGTTTCGTTAAAAGTAGTAAAGTAACCTGTACTTCATGTAAACACGCGGGCGAAGCCGCGAGTAAGCACTAGTCCATTATAAAATATGGCAATACGCCTCCCGCAATATGTTTATGTTTTTCTTACAAACCAAACAGCTATAAAGCGTAATATATGTATGTCTGAGGAACTACGACGGCAAGACGTACAAGTCTGTCCATACATAAACATCGAGTCATTAGTCCTCATAGATTAAATGCATTAGCTAGCAAAAACTTGTTGATGACGGTCAGGTCATCTTAAATCATGGGGACCACCGCGCAGCCTTCCGCAGTCTCTCGCAGGAATCTGATGTGGAACAGGAGGTCGCGTCCATGGGAAATAAACATGTTAATTATTGTCCGACATCATGTACGTGCTGTATAATGGGGCTTTTTTCTGAACTACATTAGTTTCCTTTAGAAACTTTAATACAGCTTTTTTTACTCTTTTGATATAAATATAGTGTGGACACGTTCAGAAGAGACATTTTGAAGGAAACTGTATATTATGTGAACTATACAATTAAATTCACGTGTATTTGTTTTTGGAAGCTTCACTAGTAGGAGGAGAGGAGGCAGGCCGCAGAGAGAACTAGTGTTAAGGGACTCCAATCCAATTTTCGGAACATTGTCTTATTACTAGAGCGAAAAAAAGGAAAATCCTTCATTCCCTCGAGTGGGAAAAGTCAGACGCTTTAAAATTTAAAAAATTGGAAGTACATTATAATATATGAGAAAACGAATTGTTTTTGTTATGGAGACGTTATACGGGAACTTCATGTAAATGAATACTTCTCTCAATGGTTATTTTACATCATAAATAAAACTGCAAATTGAGCTAAAGAAATACTCGAGCGCGTCAGAGTTAGCACCTCGTGCCCTGCGATACCACCATGCTCGCCTCCTGTCCGTCTGACCGTCCACAAAATATGGATACTTATACATCTCTAATATTGTACGCAAGCAGAGGGGGCACCTGGTGTTAAGACATTGCGTGTTGAGTGGGATGGGAATCGAACCCACAACGTCATACACTGTGCCACTGCGGCACGATGGCCTCTATTACATATTTATCACAAAAGAAAATAATTTATAAAGGAATTCAATATAAAATGTAAGTTTACACTCGGCCTGATGTATCTTGGAGCTAATTAAATATCAGTTCCGGCCGCGCTCGCACATTCTACAGCCGACTGTACACAAGCTTACATTACTGGGAGCTTTCATACAAAACTATATTTAAAAACTCATGAAGAACATTTTTATTATATATTTGCGCATATTATGTGAAATTTTGCACATCAGTGTAGAAAGAAATAAATAGTAATTAAAATTGTGCATATAAATTCTGTACAATTTTCTTTATATTAAGAACTTGCACTCGCCAGGTCAGCTGTGTTTGTGACGTCATAACAGTACACATACATCTCTCTCACGCTGTTCTGGAACCACTCGGCGTACTCGTATACACTTACACAGTGTATCTTAACTGTACCTTGCCACGAGGTGTATAAACATTAAAGACAAGTGGCTGGTGGCGTGGCTAGTGTGAAGTGTGAGCTTCCCGCCAACCTCAACATACCAAATACTAATACATAATCACAGTCAAATTTAGCTCGCAGGATCCCTCGCTAAGAAACAGTTCTTATTTAACAAAAATAGAGTGCAAGCGCAGGCGGCCTCACAGGTGGTAGGACGCGGTCGCGGACCGGAGAGAAGCGGAAAGCGGAGAGTTCTCCGACGGCCAGCACTCATTAGCCCGCCCCTAACTAATTATTATCAGCAAACTCGCTTGAGCCAATTTACTGCACGAGGCGCGAGTGGACGTGTTGTATTGTGTATATTTGTTTTCTTGTAGCTTTAAAAGCTTTTTAAACTCTAAATATTATAGTTTGATAACCACATTTTTATCTAGCAAAACTATTATGTAATTAAACCTACGAGTATATTCAATTATCATATAGACAGTGGTCCACACCTAGCCAGCATCGGCAGCAGCGCCACAGGCACCGTGGCCAAATGGCATATGACACATGTAGACTATAATTTACCTCCATAAACAACAGGATCCGGAATCCGAACCAGTAGTTCCTAAGAAACCAGTTGATGTGTTAAAACCAAAATGATATCGGTTAATTAACCGACCGCATCCAAAATATGCCATTTGAAGGCAACACGTACGTGAGACGCTGTCGTTTAATTTGATCGGGTTATAGTCGACTCAAGTCGGCACTCACCGCATCGCGATTATAGAGAACAACCGGACGCCGCTTCTCTTTCGTCCTGAGAATAATTGTAATAATTGCATAAACAAGTATGTCACACTGAGAAAGGTCTTTAAAATTATTTTGAGTATTGACGAAAAAGATAGAAGAGAATAAATCGGAATAATCTTGGCCGTCTCGTGGCGCAGACGCGTGAGCTTGTGACTGTCAACTTGACGGATGTGTATTTGATTCCCACTCGGAGGAATGAATTATTATTTATAAATATTTTCATTTGTACCAATGCAAATGCAATGCAAACTGCAAGGTTCCCTGTGTGCCTACCTTAGCATTAGCAGCATTCCATGGATCCGTGGAATGTATCTATACAATGCACCTATACGTAGGAGGTGGCGCACATCTTGCTGTTAACAGCTAGCTCAATTAAATCGAGCTGAATCGATCGATTCCTTAGACTTGTATGTAGTTTAAAAAAATGTTCCAGAGAACTCTGTTTTACTGTTTTATGATTTGCGCACATACAAATGTATTTTAACCGATTTCAAATAAAAGGAGGTTACAAATTTAACATGTTTAATAGCGACATTATTGGAATTGGACATCATTCGTCAATAAATTTGTAATGGGACTAGTTCGTGGCGCTTTGGTACAAGCTTGTGTTTGTGACCGCGACAAGTTGTAGGTTAAATATTTCATTTGCACCAACGGGAATCGAACCTTGACCCCATCGCGCCTGTCGCGCTTACAGTAGCACGAGGCCAGCCGTGCGACAGGGATCCATTACTTCGGTTCCTTTTCAGTTAACAGGTACTTGGAATAGGTTTATTTTTTGATTACTTTTACGTAAACATATTTTATATACACAAGCTTAAGTTTATTTATATTATGAAATTGAACCCTCGATCTCGATCGATGGCGAGACCGACCGACTGCCACTTAACAGATTTTTTAATTTATTTAACTTTAACTTCGACTTTTATGAAAAGGAATTAGTTTAAATTACAAAATATATCTCAATTTAGATTACTAAAAATTATTTGGAAAAAATATGCAAACATAATACCTACCTTGATGCTGTACAAACAAGCAAACAAAACAAGCGCACCAGCTCCATTCGTTGTTCTAAGTAATGACAGATGTCGGTGCTCGCTGGTCTGTGTCCACTGTCCTATCATTACTTATTTAATAGTTCACCTAATAAGTAGTTTTTTATAATCATTTCCGAAACATAATGAAGACATCGTCGTGTAGAGACCGCCCCCTGTGTGCTCTGTGTACTCTGGCAACGGCGTGTCATTGAGGGCTGCCCATCAAACGCACTATATAACGTTTCATTTCACAACTCTAAGTCATTCTATACAGAAGCCTGGTGGGAGAGACTGGGACAGAAGAATATTCTTAAAAAGATTATGATTTCGTTGTTAACGTTGTCGCTGGCGTGCGGCGTCCTGACGGGCCTGGACGCGACTATGGAAGTGATGAAAGATGTCACTCTGGGGTTCGGTGAAGCCCTACAGAGCTGTAGAGAAGAAGTAAGTTACATCCGGTTCATTCATTCGCTGACTTGTCAAAAACAATTATAAAAACAAGCTAATAGTTCATTAACAGTCGGGACCTATATTTGCTCGAGCCTTGTAAAGTTGAACTGCGGTAGGCTCCCGGCTGTTAGTCCTAATGAACTACTGGGCTTGTTACTTCCCCGTGTAATAAATGCTTCAAATCGTAATATAATCGCTTCTTTAATAGGAAATCACGAAAAGACCCTAACAATATTCTCCCTTTTGCGTCGTGCAGTCGGGTAAGGACGGGTTCTTGAACATTATATTTATCCTAGGAAATTCGAGAAAGGCTATGCTTGTAAAGCCGATTTATAACTATTGAACCACGTTTTGGGACTACATTTTATTTCATAAAAGCTTCAGTGTATTCAGTCTGTCACTGTGTGTCGGCATAGAGCCAGCTAACGGAGGACAAGATGGAGGAGTTCTTCCACTTCTGGCGCGACGACTTCAAGTTCGAGGACCGGGAGGTCGGCTGCGCCATGAAGTGCATGAGCTCCCACTTCAATCTGCTGACGGACTCGCACCGCATGCACCACGAGAACACCGACAAGTTTATCAAGTCTTTCCCGAATGGTCAGTAAACAAATAATTCACTTAATCTACTCCTGGACGGGGCTACTCTTATTAAATATGGTCAATATTTTTAACAATTACAAAACGTTACTTGTCTATAACGTATAGACAATTCAATAAATTTAAATGAAACAGAAAAAAGTCTCTTTAAAATATATTTTTTATATTTAAAGCAGTTTCAAAAATAACTTCTATATTTATCTCTTATTTAATACATTTATGGAGAGCTGCTGAGAGAATTCGGCAGAAAATGGGGAACGGCGTGTCTTAACACTAAGTTCCCTCTGCCTCCCCCCCTGTGCGGGGTGCGGGGTGCGGGACACAGCGTGAAGCTGATGTAATGTTGTTTGCTAATGGGGTAACTATGTTGTAGTTATTAGGCTTAGGCTGTAAACTTGATAACTACCCAACATTTCTAACAGATTGTCAATATCTATAATTGTCGATTCAAACAGGAACATCTATGTATTCTATGTGATAAATTTAAAACAAATACACATTTTCAACAGTTCTAACGTACACGTAACGTAATTAGTATACTATATTATTTTATTGCTAATTTCCCTACTCTTGTAAAATATTGTAGGTGAGGTCCTCTCAAAGCGTATGATAAGCATCATCCACACCTGCGAGCAGCAGTTCGATGCGCTGGAGGACCACTGCTGGCGGATCCTGCGCATTGCGGAGTGCTTTAAGGTTGCCTGCAAGAAGGAGGGCATCGCGCCCACCATGGAACTCCTCATGGCCGAGTTCATCATGGAGGCTGATCCTAGTTGATGACAGAATCCACCACGCCGAACACGTTACTGCTGTATAACCTTCATTAAGTATAATTTCCCTGCTTTAAAATAGGTACTTAAGTAATGAAACTAATAAAAATATTTTTATATACTTAAGTATTTGTAGATAAATATGAAACCTATCGGTTAACCTCCACTATGTATTGTACTTATATCACTATATTTTCCTGCTAGAAATCCCATTATTATTTCTTAGTAAATAATTAAGAATATTTTATATATTTCTTTATAAATAATAAAGTGGCTTTTAGAAAAGCACAAAATAAATGTAACTTGATTTTCCCATTCTGGTAGAGTCGGAAGTAATATATATCTATATAAATGTATATGTTTTTGAAAATATTGTATATAAAAGTGTGTAATTTTCAAGTAGCTTATTGAACATAGCAGTACTAGGAGTGCCTCTCGACTCTCGACGACCTTAGCTTGTACAGTGATAACGATTATTTCAAATAATAATAAATTGTGTTTACTTTTTAAAAATACATATTATCCCTTACACTTATTCATAGTATTATGTATATTTAAACTAATAATATAGAGGTAAAGACAGTGATTGGTCAGCTACGCTAATCTCAGCAACCACCTGGTACCCAGCAACCCGCTGCCGTTAGTTAGGGTGCATGTGTCATATACTATACTTTATTTCCATTAGGCCAGACGGGCGGGCAGAGCTTACGGTAGGCTCATTAATAACAGTTTCAAGGTCACCTGAAGTACAAAATGCACGTGATAATATGTTTACTGCATTATATTGTCCTAGGTTTTATTAGGTCGAGCTGTCTGACTAACTATTTAATAAAATATAAAAATCCTAATTTGAACCATTTGTAAAAATTGTATCCTCATGGTATTAAGGAGCTGGTGCTGTTGCTCCGAGCGCATTCTGTAACACTTCTATCACTTGGGGAAGAGAAGGATGTTTCTTGTTTTTTTTATTTAAACTATATGCTTTAAAGAAGTAATGCTACTTACAATTTAAACTTATATGTAGTCAGGGGATGTAGCTCAGTGGTAGAGCGTTCGCTTTGCATGTGAAAGGCCCCGGGTTCGATCCCCGGCATCTCCAACTTTTTGCATTTTTTCCATATATAATTTAAAATTTTTGAAATAAATACTTATTTTTATTGATGAAAATAACAAAATAAATTTAATGGATGGGAAAAAGGATTGGAATGGAGTGGATATAATTTTAAAAGAAGTGAAACATAATTTCGTTATCTGTTACAAATCAAATAGTAAACACACACACACAGCAAATGAATAGAAAATACGTATTAATTCACTAGAAATACTTATATATATGAGCTTGATGATGTCCAGTTACGATCAATGAATTTATAATCATAATATTAAATTTAAAACTAAAAACGATAAGAAAAACATAACGATGACCCCGACGTGATTTGAACACGCAACCTTCTGATCTGGAGTCAGACGCGCTACCGTTGCGCCACGGAGTCGTTATGACGACGAACGAATATTGTACATCGCTTACTACGAACAGCTTGAGGACTCGTTTTGTAATTACATTATTTATTAAATAATAGACGGCATTTAGTTCACTACTAGCAACGTTACCACTCTACACGCAATGTTTTGAAAATGTTTTATTTATTTTAGAATTGTGAATGGATACTTGTTTGCTCTACCTATAGTTCGTCAGCCTCTACCGGAAGTGAGCAGAACTAAGAGAGGTTTCGTGCGTATTGAGCCAGGCTGAGATACTTTCTCCCAACAGATGTCACCACCTATCTGCATGCAGAGCCATACGTAGAGAGTAGAGACTACAGACACCATATAATATCGCACCTTTAGAATTATAGTGACCTAATAAAACAAACACCATGATTTTGAGAAAGAAAAAAATTCTAAAAAGACTCTGTAAGCCTTATTTTTTACACATCTTTATTTGACTTTTTCTAAAACTTGATATTTTTAAAAGGTGTCTATAATTCTAAAGGTGCGATATTATTGTTTGTTTTTAATCTGTCCTCGTAGGTGTCACTTGTTTTCTTTTTTTTTAAATTTTAGTACAAATTATCTAATTTATACTTCATTTTGTTTTTGAGTTTTGCAAGTGTTTAGCCACATTGACTGCAATGCAGTGACAAATTGCAATAACTCTAAACTAAACTAAATATTTGTCAAGGAATGTAGCAAGTAAAATTGCTACTTACCTAATTAACTAAACTACTTAGTTAAAGCAACGCTTGAACCACACCCGCATATGTATATTTGAACACTGTAGAGCTCGCACTGAACTCAAAGTATAATATACGAGTATTGAGAAATGAATAAATACTACACATGTAGTACAATTATTATTATTGAATGTGACAATATATGTACATAGCCCACTACCTAGCCTAGCCTGAATCGTACCTTACACTATCTTTAAAGTATTTCTTTCTAATAAATGTTAAAGTAAACTTCCCCCGCGGTTTGACGATCGTTTATTACTTATATCCTGTTCTCATCACAAAATAGACTTGGACTTACTTTACGAGCATCAATATTTAAGGCTAATGTACTCGTAAGTAAGTTTAGCGTAAATTAAGCTTGCCATGTTGTGGCTATAATCCGACTAGTACTTCCAGAGATTAGTTCGTTCAAGCATACAAACAACAACAACAGGTACGAGAGGATATTACAAAGAACTTAGAAATATTAACCTAATAAGTACAATTATAAATCCACTGCACGTAAGTCAATGACTCGTCGAGTAGTGTAGGCTGTAGGTGGCTGTAGGCATCTACACCGACACCAAGTCAGCGGTAATGGCGGTTTTTACAATTGTTCTTTGAAATGATTGCGTAATATATAATCAGATTCCAGCGCGGCGGCGTCGGAAACCACCCGCACTGGTGCCAGATGTTTTACAGTTGGGGATTTCCGCCGCATCGGCTCGTACACTCGGAATTATTTATTCTTTTGAATTTAATCTACGACAACAGCTTTCTAACATTATTGAGGAAATATTTGATTATAGCAATAAGGTGACACCCACCAAAAACATCCTTGTAAAAAACCAGCCAGACATTTCCATTTTTCCCATAATTTAGCCGAGCTGTTAGGGCTCTCTCTCTCTCCCTGCTCTCTGTCTTAAGGATCTGCTGACTACTTCGAAAATGTCAATGATTATTTTCTGTTTTATAAAGATAACCGTGTGTACCCGTAAACGCGACTGGTTGTGGGTTCGATCCCCACTTGAGAAAATGAAATATTTATTTAAATTTATATTTTCATTTCTTTGCTCTGGTCTTGAAGCAAAACGCGGCGTTGAGTTTCGCCGTTCAACACGCAATGCATCTGCAATTCGGCGGAAAATGAGGAACGGAGTATCTCAACACAAGGTTCCTTCTGCGTAGCGTGCTGAGTGCGGGATACAGCGTGAAGCACAATACACGCACTAACGTGCATTTGACAATATTTACACTTTTAGTTTTATAAAGTGGCATACACGTTGCTATGGCAACGCCAACGCCATACGATTTGATTGAATTTGATTCTCTAGTGCATCTTAAATGTGTAATGATATAAAATAATTACTTTTTAATAAATAATAATTAATAAGCTGTTAAGTAAATAATTAATATAGTCTTCAAGTGAGGATATTAATTACCTACATATTAATACTGAATGTAATTATTATCAGGGTTTATTTATTATATTTCGATTTATCGCAAGGTTTTTAAATAACAGGGACGTTACAAGGAAAAAATTATAAAATAACATTGGAATTACCAAATCTAATAATTTGCATTACGTAGTATTTATTATATGCGATATCAGATGACGACTGTACCAACGGCGCTATATATACACGATATAAACACAGGGAAAATCAGTAACCCATTGAGCTTTTAAAGATGCGCATCTTTATCGTGTTGGTACTAGTGTCCGCTGGCACACACTGCCTCCCCGCAAGGAGGACCAGCCGAGACCTCTTTGGAGACCTATTTGAAATACAAACCGAGCCGACTGTAACCAAGGCACCTGAGATAGACGATCAGCACCGCAGAATATTACCGGACTTAAATCGACGTCGAATAATAATTAGCTCGCGTCGTCGAAACCCCGAGTTCGAGACGAGGATCTTTGATGAAGTTGTAGAGTACGAATTTGAACTACTTAAAAAACCCAACAAATAGTATTAGCTAAAAATAATTTGTTCGTTTGTTTTGCATTATTGTAAGATATTTTATTTAATACAAATATTGTGTGTAGAATGATTCTCCTTGTAATATAATTATGTTGAATTGAGTTAATTTTTAAAGTTCCTATTGTAATGGATAATCGTATTTTAATTTAACAAAGATCTAGCGGTTAACAGAGAGACTTATCATTCCGCTAGGTTCTGTCTGCCTAACCTACTAATGCATAAGAAAATAGCAAATTGCTAATTAGATTTATTTTCATAACTGACAAAAGCTTTATTTGATGTCCATTCTTTGGTTGTATGAGATTGTTTTTGTGTTCTTTGTTTTTTGTAACCATTTTAAGCTATAAATAATTCTTAAATAGTATCGTCTAGTCTTAAATTTATAATGTTTTGAAATTAAAGTCATATTTATTTTTATTTGTAAAATATTAATTTGTACTTACTACGTTGTACTATTAATTTTACAGCAGTATTTTTATAGTTATTATACAAATTATATAAAGAGCGTGTAAGATATAAATCAATACTAATAGTATTCAATAAAATATTTCAAATGATTTTAACTAAGCTGTAAGTTTTTGTTAAATTAAAAATGTTTATAATAAATATGTCATGTGGATTGAATTTGATAGATAAATAGTATAATTTTTCCCTTAAAATATACCAAAATAAAGGAACGACCAAAAATTATCTATACTTTATAGGCAAAATATTTAATTAGTATTTTAATTTTTTGACAAGCAAGTCGTGGTTTTTTTTACCCCTTTTATATATGTAGCAACACCGCGAAGTATTCATATTTCATAACGTCAATCGTTATGTCAGTGTCAGTTGTCACTTGTTAGCTTAGTGTCATTGTCATTCATAAATGTGATTGCGAACTAGCAGTGAGGCTGTACAAAGACGGGCGGACTTAAACTTAATCTTAGACAGAAATCGTTAAAGAAACAACATGTTATTGTAGTAGAAGCAAGTGACGCCCGCGCGAGAACATGGCTTACGACATCGGTTGGATCATTCCCAGGCTCCGGAACCCGGGGTGCCTGTGGTCCTGCGCCAGCTCCATCACAGTGGCAGTGGTCGGTTTGTTCAGCAAGTTTATTGTAGGTAGGTTTCATTAACTCACATCTCGCCTGTGCGTATCATATTGCTCGATGTGACAGAAACATTGCATAGTTTCCTATTTCGCTGGTTAGCACGTACGACTCGGAACGAGTTACCATCGGCAAAAACTGAACTAGCTGCTTACAATGCATGTCGTTACAATATCAAATAGGCTAATACTCGTTCACAATTTGTATTTTACATTCTTACCAATATATATAATATAGTTACAACCTTGAGAGTACCGAAAATTTAAATTAGGAACCTTTAACCTTCCTGCTCATTATTTAGTTCTTTACAAAGTTAATAAACAAATTTAAAACATTTAATATATAATATAAACGAATCTATATTAAAAACATTGGTTAGAAATAAAAAGTTATTGGTTAGAAATAATAACTTATCAATTCTATAATTTTAACAAAAATCATGTTTTAATTATAAAGTATAAAATAATCTTTATATGCTATTTAATACCTACTAATAATTATTTATTCATTTTGGATTACATTAGAAAAAAAAATTGTGACTGTTTTTATTATATGTAGGATATTAGATACTTTACAATCAGTATTTAATCTAGTTTTTGTATATTTCACTATTTAGTAGATACATTGCTTGATAGTGGGCATTACTCTTATCAAAAGATTAGAATGGCAACAAACCATACATTAGTTATAGCATTCAAGTACTAGTAGAATATAGGCGAGTAAGGTAATATCAGATAGGGGCGGCTGTCAGGTAGGAATTCTATAGTTAACTTAGTAATTGCTACATATGAGTATAATTTAGAGATTTACTTTCAAAGAATGTTTTTTTTGTTATATTCTATTTGCTATATGTGCCTAGTGTAGTGTGTATATATACTTTGAATAATATTTAATTTGTTAATGTATTTTAATAAAATTTTAAAAGGATATCCATAAATCTAAAACTAAAGCATATCTAAGAATATTGCCTTGGATGTTAGAAGTGCAGTAAGCTAACCTACAACTTAATTGTTCCATAATAGAATAATAAGTGTGGAAAAGAAGAAATTCCTTTCCCACTGATGCCATGTGAAGCTGATTTATTTTTAATTTCCTTTTTTAAAGTGGTTGATTTTCACTAACATTGTTAATATTGACAGGTGATTTGTGCAGTACAGTACAGGATTGGTACCTGTCCTAAAGTTAGGCTTTCTGAACCTTTGTGTGTTATTCGCCCAGGGAGAAAATAAGAAAAATACTTAAATCTAATCTGCTCAGCCATCAACAGCTAATTTCACATGTTCAGGATTCATGAACTTTTATTGTACATACTATTACATATTGCAGTGGTTTTTTTTGTATCATGTTACCTTATGACAGAGAGTGGAGAGTAGAGTGAAAGCATATTTTCATTTGTTCCACAGTGTTTCTGAACAAGACGACGGTGTACAACCGCGAGGCGCTGGTGCGCGCGGTGCAGCGGCCGCCCGACGTGCCGCTCCTCACCGTGTCCAACCACCACTCGTGCTTCGACGACCCCGGCCTCTGGGGTAAGATAATGATTGTTACATGAATTGAATACGTATACATTTCGTATGTAGACTCTCATCCCTCAGGATATCGTATATATTTTTGCTCTTATATTTAACTAGGTAAACAGAGAGAACATAATAATATTCCGTTGTCTATGATATACAAAATTAAATTAAAAATAGTAAAAACACATGTTTAAGGGGCACTCTGTTTATATACAATAATCACGAGTAGGGCCAAGTCATATTCGTCTATTTTATTACACAGTTACAAGTCAATCAAATAAAGCGTGTTGAACAGAAATAAAACCTAATGCTAGATACAAGAGTGATGCACATTATATATAGAAGTGTGCATTGATGCATATAGGTTAAGTAATCGTCGACGTCCGCTTGCCCGCCTCTGCGCGCCTCTGCCGCCTCTGCCCGCCTCTGCCTCGCGACTCCGGGAACGATTGATTGAGTCGAAAGTAATCACTTGAAGTAGTCTCTAACGAGCATTGTTGATGAGCACAGTCATGGCTTTTTGAAATAGACATTTATTTGAGTTTTGCATTGTAAAGTAAGTTCGTTAAATTATCGTTTACATATAAAAAGCCCTATTGGGGCAGCGTCTAACTGGAGGAAACGAAGACAGTAAGTTCCTTCTGCCCGGCGCCGGCGTGCTGTTTGCGTGAAGCTAATGAATCACTTTGTTTTTGTACCAATCTACAGAAGATATGTCGTCTATTATTTGACTAATATCAAGGAATGTATTACATATGTATACAAAACTGTAAATAACTTTCCAAATGCCGCTCTTATTTATAGAGATGTGATAAGAGATGTATATTTTTGGTTGTATTGTTTCGTGCAGTTAGCTTTGTCTACACTCCACAGCGCCGTACAACTGTCCTTCCCTCAAAGACTCAATATGTAGCCGAACAGGAAGCGCTTTATTACTTCCGGTACCTTTTTAACTTGAAACACTTTAATATACATTAAAAATGTATTTCATAAAACATAACATTATGCAATCGTAATGTATTATTGATTTAAATATAATTTTGCCTAAATGAGTAAACCGTTCAAAATATACAGAATATTAAAGAAAAATTATCAGCTTCACGCTATATGCGGGATACAGCAGGGTAGACAGAGGGAATATATTGCTAAGACGGTCCGATCCCAACTTTACGCAAATTTTCGAAATATTGCTTGTTGAATGGCGGAGCTCTGCGCCGCGCCTTTACTTGTTACCAGACCCACGTCCGTCGCGCTTGCAGTCCCTTAATACTTACAGATTGTTTTTAAGTACGTAAAGAATATATATAAAATTATTTTAATCGTACACGAGCATGACCTCAAAGTACACTTAACCTTAATTAAATAATAAAAACCTTAATAAAAATATGTTAATTGAAAAATATATATTCTCACAATTGCGTAGTATATATTTAAAAGACGTTTCGGAATAGAAGAATTGTTTAAAAATTTTAGTTACAAATTCTTTGATAAAATGTTTCGGCAAATCTTAACATGACCGCCGCCTGGCTACCGATGGTGGAGCGTGTAGGTGTATGTGAGTCGCGTCTGTCTCGTCTGGCACTACTAGCACTCTGCTGACAACACGTTACAGACCTCGTGAAGAGGTCAGCCCTATCTAACTTATACATATAAGGTTATGTGGAGTTTGTAAAAACAACATTTCTATAATTTAAAAACCTGCTTTTAATATTTTTTTAAATTTCTTTTAAACTCCGCATATTCAATGTTCCCGCAATATTTCAATGTAACTCTATTTTTTGTTATCGCTAATCTCAGAAGCGGCTTAACCGATTTAGATGCGGTTTTCACTATTGGATTCTGGAAAGCTTCCGAAAACATATAGGGTTACACACATTATTTTATTACAATCGTTTCATAAATAAAAAAGTTATGTAAAGTATTTAGTTCGACAAATTTGCTAATTGCCGTAACAGTTATTTTATACAACTGTTTTACTGAATTAACTGGATCTCTTTAATTTTCAATTTCTTTATTAATATTTTTATTTCAAGCGGACGTAGCCCCGCACGGGCCCACTAGTAAAAAAATAAATTAGATCCGTGATATGAATTCGGCGTATAAGCGGAACAAAAAATCTAATATTTTTTTTTCAGCTTCACGCTAAATCCCGCACACCGCAGAGTAGGCAAAGGGTACCAAGTGTGAAGACACTCCGTTCCCCACTTTCTATCGAATTCTGGAGGCATTGCGTGTTGAGTGGCAGAACTCAACGCCGCGCTTTGCCTCGACCAGAGCGAAGAAATGGAAATATAAACGTAAATAAATATTTCACTTCCTCCAGTGGGGATTGAACCCACAACCGTCACATTACAGTCACACCTTGTGCCGTTGCGCCACGAAGAAGTTATCCAAATTATAACTTATATGGTAATCTGTTGGGGTAAAGTCTGGGGAGTACTTTGAATGTCTTAGACATTCCAATTGAACCTCTCTCCTCCTCCTCTAGTAGCCGTCTAGCGTTGTCGTGAAGCAGCAGTGGCGTAGAGCGATTGACCAGCCTCGGTTGCTTAGGAGCTAGCTTTTCCGTCATGGTTTACATTTGCAGACAATATAGATTTAAGAAAATTGTAATGAACAACACCGGCGCTATTCCACAAAACGCTTACAAGATTTATCACTAACAGCCTGCAGACTGCAGCTAACTATGGCATGGTTTGCAATGGATCCGCTTTCACAATTCAATCTTTCAATTCTTCATTATCAACTTGGCTCTTCGGCCGTCCACGGGCAGGGCTTAAAATAACGTTAAAACTTTGGTATCGTTACACCAGGTTACCATGTTTACCTTTATATTTAGATACTTTTATCGTTAAGCAGCAATAACGTTTAAATGATATCGTTATGAGCTAGTTCTGTTACCGTCGCTGTTGTCCAATCACAAAAATATGTATGTAAGATTGCTTCGACGCTAAGTGTGTGTGTGTATGTGTGTGTGTGTGTGTGTGTGCGTGTGTGTGCGTGTGTGTGTGTGCGTGCGTGCGTACTACTATTTCCGTGATCTCATTGCTATTTAGAATTATTGTTCTTGTTAAATATACATCCATACATATGAAAAAATTAGGCGTCTGCGATTTCAAAATATAATAAATATATAATATAAAATATATTATACAATAACTTATATACCTACTACTAGAATAATTAATTACCATTTTTTTTCCTAAATAAAATTAAATAATATACAAATATTCGTATAATTCAAGCGGGAGCTGTTAGTAATAATAAAAATAGTTATAAACTATAACAATATTTATGTCCGTGCCAGTAGCAAATAAATCATCACAGAGAGCACACGTTTGTTTTTTATTATTCATCGTCCATACAATCAGAGTAACATTTAATTTGAACCTTAAGTCAATAAACAATTTATCTTATAACGGTTATTAATTTTATGGAAAGGTATAATAAACTGCCTCGTCAGTTAAGTATCCGAAGCGATTCCCGAGACCGAAAAGACCGAAAGTCGATTCCTCAGTCGGACAAAGTATTATTAATTATTATTGGTTTTCGAAAATTGTCAATATTATGAATTAAAATTATTTGGTAAGCTTATTTATGTACGTAAAATTCATCCTTTTAAGTTACTTCGAAACACACAGTGTTGATTATTCTTCAATCAACGCCCTGTGTTTTAAAAATTTACATTAACTACTTATCGAAATTATAACCTTATTATTACGTTATTATAACGTTAAGTTACCAAGTAACAATACCAAATTGTAACGATACTCGAATATCTGTATGGAATTACCGTTATTTTTTAATGTGAATTGGTAACGTTAAAAAGCCCTGTCCACGGGGCTTGTTTCAAAAATTTTGGAACCAAAAACGCATTGTGTTTTCTTTTGCTACACGACTGCCATACACATCATTGACCCTTCGAGCCGTTTCCGCAGCACTTGTGCCAGGGTGGAAGTAACACAACATGAACTGACTCCTCCGTGCGTGCGTTGCAGGGGTGCTGGACGCGAGCACGCTGGTGCGCGGCGGCCGCATGCGCTGGTCGCTGGCGGCGCACGACATCTGCTTCACCAACGCGCTGCACTCCGCTTTCTTCGCGCTCGGCAAGTGCGTGCCCGTCGTGCGCGGCGCCGGCGTCTACCAGGTAGGTAGAGGGAACCTTGGAACCTAGTGTTAAGAGACTCCAGTGCGTGTTGAGCGGCGGAACACAGTGTAAAATATAAAATATTTCATTCGCCCGTGAGAGAATTCAATTTACCGGAGGACGGCCTCTATGTAGACTTTTTATATTTAATTGTACATGTAGTTGTAATGATATGGTACGACTACGACAGACCTGAGAGTGAGAGTTACCTACCTACCGAAGTGGGTAGGCGATGAAGAATGCAGATACAACAGGTGTACAACTGTGTCATTGGTCAATCAAGTAGAAACCGCAATCAGGTATTATAAATTAATCGCAGTAATAAGAACTTGGAATATTACGTAGAATGAGAGGATTCTCATTTCCTCATTTCACATATCCTTTATAAGTATTAATAAACAATGAATGTCTTATTAGGTATTCAATTTAGATAATAAATGTTATATAGGTAAGTTAGCTTAGTACATGTATCTACTAAATGAATCACAAAATTTATTTTAGGTACGTAATATGTAAGTGACCGAAATAATATTTTGTACATTTTTTTTATGGAAAAGACAGATATGAGAACAGTACTTCATATGAGGCCGAACTATATAGGGCCAATCGGTGTTTTAGCGTAAAGTACAGTCTCGCTTTGCCGATGACTCTCAGTTTCTTTGAGACCAACTTGACTCTAAAGCCCAATATGCAGATACAGGGCGCTACTTTAAGAAGAGTGTTCTCGAAAACTGGTGAAACGACAAATGAGATTTTCTTTATGGTTGACGTGCAATTTTGTGTCTTCTGGGGGTAAGTTGAACCAGCAATTTATGTTCGAATCCTAACATTTCATTATTATGCAGAAGAAATAACGTAGGGGACAGCAGGCACCCTTGGGGGCCAGCGTTCATGGGCATGTTTTGTGAGTAAAAACTGTCGACAGCGATCTTGATGCTGTGCGCAATAAAAAAGCTGGCGATCCACTTGCATAAATTCTCGTGAAGCCCGTAGGATGGAAGTTTTACGAGGCACGCCTTATACTCGAACGAAGACCTTCGTCATGTCCAACCTAACTGCCAAGTTTCTCCCTTGCTTTCAATAGCCGCAGCCCAATAATGCTCTCCATCACTTTTGAGAACAGGAAAGTAATAGCAATAGGCCTGTAGTTAGATGGATCGGAGCCATCGCCGTTCTTCGGGATCAGATGAATAAGAGCGCTCTTTCTAATCTTAGACTATTCCGACTGAGTAAGAGTGCCGAAACAAATGCGTTAGCACCGGTATCAGCTCAGGAGCTTGTGAACGGAGCGCTAAAGAAGAGATGCCATCTCCCTCGCTCGATTTGTGGATGTCCAAAGATAGAGCCTAACAGCTTTTGGGCTGAGGTCGAATATATCGGGCTATCTGAGTCTTCGTCAGAAATAACAAGGCCGGCCGTGCAGTCTCAAGATGGTGGTGGACGCCATTACAGTTAGTGTGTAGACCCCCTGATGTCACAAAAGTCTACAAGTCCACAGCGCGGTACTGTGTCCTTCCCAGAATTCGACGGTCGGCTTGAGTAGAAAGCGCGCCGCCGCCCTATTCGAGTAACGCGAAGGTTCTTTTTCGCAACCATTTTTTTTTCAACACTTTATTTTTCTTTTAAATAATGTTGGATTCGCATTAAAAATAATGCAGTTCATCAACAAAAACTTTACCATAAATTTAGTTGAAGGTGACTGCGGCACAATGTTTCGAGGCAATTGTGGTGTATTATATATTCTACTATCATGTATCATTTATGCAATGGGATCTCGTACTGTATACACGTTATAAATACCTACCTTGTATTATTATTTTTTGTATTTCTTAAAGGTTTGTTTTTATATGTTTTAATTTATTTTTACCTTATAAATACTTAGTTATTATTAAACAAATTTAATATGTGTACTTAAATATCTTCCACATATAGTTTATTATATCGATATGATTTTACCAGCCCGCAATGGACTTCTGCGTGGAGCGCCTCGTCCGCGGCGAATGGGTGCACATCTTTCCCGAGGGGCGCGTGAACGTGGACAAGGAGCGCATCCGCTTCAAGTGGGGCGTGGGCCGCCTCGTGGCTGACAGCGCCGCCGCCGGCCGCCCGCCGCTTGTACTGCCCGTGTGGCACGAGGGGCTCGACCGCGTGCTGCCCAACGCGGAGCCCTACCGCCTGCGCGCGCACAACGACGTGCACCTCACTGTGGGCGAGCCCATCGCGCTGTGTGCGCTGCTGGACGCGCTGCGCGGCGCCGGCGCCTCCGAGGAAGACACGCGTCGCGCCATCACCGACCGCATCCAGCGCGAGCTGCTGCAGCTGCGCGAGCGCGCACACCTGCTCATACAGCGCGCCGCCGCGTGCTCGCTCGCGGCCCCGTCTCCGCCCGCGCCCGCGCCCTCGCCCCCTCCCGACCGCAACCATGCCGCGCGCGACAAAGACGCGTAATACAAGGGGAACGACATCCTTCCTTTTAAACTACTATTCAAAGCAATTGTAAAATTGAGTTAAAAAAAATATTTCTATACAAAATAATATAATATTTTTATGTTTTAAAAATTGTATTCAAAAAGATTTTTAGAATATAGTACTTAATCAGTTTTTACACATCCATTAGTGAAATATATTTTTCCCCTTTGTTTTACAATTGCTTTCTATTGAAATTTAAATAAAAATGTTTTTTTATTTACACGACGTTGTCAGGTGTGTGTGTGTGTGTGTGTGTGTGTGTGTGTGTGTGTGTGTATGTGTGTGTGTGTGTGTGTGTTTGTGTACATTGTTTCTATTTAAAGTAAGCTTTGTAAGCTCTATACAGTAATATTTGTATCTCCGCGCTATTTATTCGCTTATAGTGTAATTACATTGCAATTATTGTCGTACCTGGTCGTTCGTCGTCGTCGACTTGTTACCTAATAACATTTTCTTAATTCTTTTTTACTTACAAAAAATATTTAAGGCGACGGCACATAGTATTAATGGTGTTGTGTGCAACTTAAAGGCGTTTAATTATAAAAGATTTGTTCATAATGAATGGTCTTCCTTTGATCGCTTCCAATTTAGCAAACTTTTGTAAAATGTAGTTGTATAAATTGCGAGTCGTCGCCGGCCATAGCTGTCACTTGTCAACCTGTGTGAAAGAATGAGAGGAAGTGGAGGTTGCTAGGGTTCCCGTTTCAATATGCAATCTTTTATTGTTTAATTTTATCTTTTTATAATACAGTCTCTTTCGCGTGTTGTCTATGCGCTCAATAAGACATATATTTTAAATACGAGGTTCCCACACAATCATAACTTAAGAACTGAACTGACTGAACTGACAGTTGTGGTTATTAAATGGCAGCTAATACATGACCTTGTATTTGTATAGAGCACAAATAACTAAATAGCAGTAAATAGCTTCATCTTTGTGTCGCTGATGTCTGCTCCGAGTCCACTTAGAGCAGTAGTCTCTAGTGGGCAGTGTGCAGTGTGGACGTGCGAGCTTGGTGTTCCTTACTTGACGCGTGTATGGATGTCGTCGTTGGCATCCGCAATCAAACTAGTTATACATTAATGTTTATATAGATATTTTGATCTATTTTTACTTTTACAAAATCATAAGTGGGTTTTATTATAATAAGAGTGTTATAACTTGTAATGGCTCCTATAAACTTAAGTAATACTCTATTCGGAATTGTATTTTTGAGAAATATCAACATGTTTCATATTTTTATTATAGACGTAGGTTTAGTGAAGGGTGGGATTCTACATTTTTAAATACAATTTCATATAAAAAACACTTTTGTGAATAAATGGCATTTTGTAAATGTATCATAAAAATTGGGCCTCCATTCTTCATCTGATGCTAATGACTCTTATTGAAACTAATCATGTGGAAAATTCCTCATATACTGGCATTTATGCAATGTAACAATAATAGAGGCACGTCACTGATAGCCCATAAATTATTATATTGTTAATAAATTCAAATATTGAAAAATGTTGTCAATGTGTGCTTGTATAAAACGTGCAAGCTTCAAAATATTTTTACGTCGTTAGTAATTAGTAAGTACTGATACTGAATCAAACTGGGATTTGCCGCGTACTGACCTACCTCAACGTCAAACACAAAATGTCATGAGATGGAGAGTAGTCATATTATACTTCATTGTAGATATTTCTGAAATTAATTTTGTCATTATGTATTATAAATACTGTATTTAAAGAGATGTTGTATGTAAATATAATTTAAAGCACATTATCAGTTCCCGGCGGCGCGGCGGTGGTCGGCGGTGGTCGTTGTCGGGAGTGTATTTGTATATTTATTTTGTGGGCACATACTGATCGTGGTAAAGAGAGAGATATGTAAACATGATGTGTAAAATATCAAATATTAGTAAATAAGTTGAAAATCATGAACTTTTATGTCTTAAATTATTATCCTAGACCAGTGAACACTCACTCGGGCGACTGTAATATGCTTAAATGTTCGAACGTCTTAGTAGACCAGCGAAGCCCTGACAGGACAGTGGGTCTCCACTGACGGACTCCAGAGTAACGGTGTGAAACATTCTTCCGCAGCTTTAAACTTTGAATACAATAGAGCATAGCTCTGTCCCTGAGGTCGGTTTTGTTTATTTTAGAAACACTTACAATTTTTACTCATTGTAGGTAATATTTTAAAGCGACCTCTGGAGAGTCCCGGTTGTACCAGAAGCCAAATACTTTGTAAATCAACTTGTGTTGTATATGTATGTGTGCATTTGTGTAATGTGTTTATGTGTGTTGCATGTTGCAAATGTGCTTTTTGAGACTCCATGTATTTTTCGGAAATAAATAAATGGATTTAAATAACGGTTTTATTGTTTATTTATCCTGTCTAGAAAAGACAAGTTAATAGCTAATACTTTAAGGTAAACATTGAAATCAGCATTAATTTTTACTATTACCGTAAATGGGGTAAATAGAGACATTGTCTAACTTTTATTCCGATTTTCTTATAGGTACATTATGAATAGTAGCTATGGTAAAATTTTGTAAATATTGTGAGTCGCGTTCCATTTTCTAAGAACATTTTTTTTTTGTAAATGAGGGAAAAGTAGACAATTTCAATTTACCTGGAAAGTGAGCGTCAAAGCATACGACAGAGGGGTGAATAGAGAAAATATACTAGGATTGATAAGAATCACTAGGAGTTTTTGTGATAAATAAACATATGTGTGTGAGACACAAAGCAAAGTAGGCAGAGATAACTTGGGAACCTAGTCTTTGGTTCGGTTCTTTATTTATGGCGCTTCGAGCGTGCCAGTTGAGCACTAATCACTTCGTCAATGTCACGTTGTATGGAGAACACACAAAGGAGGTTGTACGGAACCTAGTCTTAAGATACCCCGTTCCCATCAAGACATTTCCATTCCGTTACTTTCATATCATACTAGCGCCCCCCCTCCCGCGGCTTCGCCCGCGTGAACTACATTATTATTCATTTAATAAACAGAATTGACTGACAGTCAAATGTATTGATATCAATGAATAATTTGATTCACTTGTTCTTAAACAGCCTTAAATGTTAAATTATTGATTTGGGTAGGGATTTATAATATTATTTGTATAACAACTGTAATGATTGCATATTACGAAACATACCCAAATCGAATCGAATCCAAAATAATTAATCTAACATCGAATATAACATATTTGAGAACCTCCTCCTTTTGAAAGTCGGTTAAAAATACAGATTTATTATAACTATAAGTATAGACGTGGATTACTTTATATTTGCAGGCAAACTCATTCCTTGTGTTCATTCAAATGCCGATAACTTTTTTTTATGAACCGATTTTGATGAAACAAACTTTAGATGTTGAGTTAAAACAAAGCAATTTGTGAAAGTTTTTAAGTAAATCGGTTCAGTACTTTCGAAGATAAGCGTCACCATACATACAGAGAGACAGACAAGAAATTAAAAATATATATATTTTTGCTTTCTATTATTCTTTTTAAGTGTCCCTCTATCCATTTCAGTTAAAAATAGGAAATGTACATACAAAATTATCTTTACTGTTTTATTATATTTAGAGATGTTGGAACCCACGATAGAGGAATACCTAGTATGGATACCATCAGACGTAACAAAAGTTGTATATCCTAGGTGTATGTTTTGTAGAATAGTTTCATGCCTTAATTGTTTTTTGTTAAGAATTGAAATTAATAAATAAGGTTGATGTAACTGATGATTTCGCTATGAGTATGAAAGCAATATAGATAACATGGCCAATCGTGGTGCAGGGGTACAATGGGCGACTGTAAATGCGCCTGGTTGTGGGTTCGATCCCCATTAGAGGAGATGAAATATGTATTTTAGTTCTGCCTGCTGTGTGCACGCAGATACTTCGTGAAGCTGATTTAATTTAATTGCTATAGATAAATATTAATCTGTTGTATATTATAATGTAAATATTTTACTCTGCTTTAATATGTAATTGAATATGACGGAATTCGTAATTTGAATAAAATAATTATAACATATAAATTGACTATTGTATTGGTAAGGTCGGCAAACACTGGGCAGCCTAGAGCTTGACAATGAGTAAATCAATCGCTGTCATAGCCTTATATTATACTAGTGGACCCGGATGCGGCTACGCCTGCTTGTACTATAAGAATATTTTCGCGTCGGTCATACTCATACTATGCCGCTCGTAGGCTAGGTCATTTCGAATCATTGACATCTCCTTAATTATTTATTAGAATGTTATACAGTAAACTATAATTTCAATCTAGATGAAATGCTGAAAGTGACTATTATATTTATTTTCATAAGGATGAATATCAAAATGTCGCGGTAACGGTTGCGTAGCGACGCGACGGTTGTTATTAACATGGCAGAATAAATTAGATGTCAAATTAGAAAGTACTTTAAAATATATTAGTTTATATGTGTAATGTAATGTTATATAGCCTATAGCACTTCTGAAGAATGCAGCTTTCATACAAAACAAAACCAAAGTAAATCGGACCAGATCCAGAGATCTTAGCGTTCAAACAAACAAACAAACTCTTCCTCTTTATTATATTAGTATATTATTTGTTGTATTCTAGATTTGCCACTTCCAAAATTTAAAATATCAGTAAAAAAAATTCTGACAAGTAAAGCGTATTACACTGTTCCAGAATACTTAGAAGACAAACATGTATGGAATTAATGTCTATTGAATGTAATGCAGGATAGCTGCCAACTAATGTAACAGATTGCGATTGTACCATTGATTTTGAAAAGAGCAACTGTT
The DNA here is from genome assembly GCA_000313835.2 of Heliconius melpomene melpomene. Classification (NCBI taxonomy): domain Eukaryota; kingdom Metazoa; phylum Arthropoda; class Insecta; order Lepidoptera; family Nymphalidae; genus Heliconius; species Heliconius melpomene. The sequence goes on from HE669669.1 coordinate 31,612, forward strand.
GAGTTTCTTGCCGGCTCTTCTCAGCAGAACTGCCTTCCGAACCGGTGGTAGCTTTCTGTTCATATGTTCATCGACGATTCAAAAGTGCTTATTATAAGTTTATTTGAATAAAGAATATTTTGAATTTGAATTTATAGATTAATCTGATAATGTTTTCCTACATTGTTTTTTCGCAAAATGTTCAACCGAGAGACACAATTTATTGTTATTGTTTTATTATATTATAAGTGAATGACCAATGAATAACCCAATGATGAAATGACATTTAGATAACCATGAATCCAGATAGGAGGTGAGTGAAGGGTCGAGGCAAGTGATCAGCGAGATGTAATGTAAATTCAGAATTTTATTCAATTTCAAAAAATATCCTTCAATATTTACAATCGAATTCGTCGTTGACCAAGTTGCGTCCCGGTGTGGCTCAGTTGAGCGCCAGCACGGAGGAGGCGCCGAAGGGCGGGCGGTATGCCACGCGCAGGTCGCGGAACACGGCCGCCGGCGCCGCCACGTTGGCCAGGTACAGGCGGCCCAGCGCCGCGGGCAGCGCCGCCGGCAGGCCCGCCACTAGCGAAGCACGCGCGCCCAGCCCCCACGCCGCCCAGCCTGCGCCCGGCGGCTCCAGAGCCACAAGCGCCGCGCGAGCTCCCGCCGCCCAGCGCAGCGCCGCGCCGTAGCGCTCCTGCGCGTCGTCCTGCAGCGGGTCGTAAAGCGCCACCAGCACCACGTCTGCCGCCGGCAGCGCCTCCGCGCGCCGTAGCGCCGCCACGCCGCCCAGCTCGTACAGGCGCACCTCGCGCTGCAGTGCCTCGTCCTCCAGGGCGCCCTCGCCGCCCGCCAGTAGCACGAGCGCACGCACACCATGCGCTGCGAGCACGCGCGCTGCCGCCACGCCGCAAGCGCCCGCGCCGTGGCGGCCCGCCAGCACCACGGCCACGGGAGCCTGGTGCGCGTTGCGCG